>VXAV01007773.1:98446-286206 GCA_013399715.1 Alectura lathami | reverse complement strand
AGACGCACCACCTCATACCTTCCTTGCTAACGATAAAAAAAAAAAAAAAAAGAGAGAGAGAGAGAGAGAGAGAGACGAATGAGGGTGGAAGCCCATTCCTGAGTTTTCTGGTACTGAATTATAAATTTTTTTTCAAGACACTGACCAATTTGGTGGAGTCAGTTAGACCTTGTGACATGTAGCAAATCACAATGTATTGGGCTATGTTCTCTTTTCTGTAACTCTGAAACTTTTTCTTAGGAAATTTTTTATTTGCTCCTAAAGACTGTAGTATTGTACATTTTCAATCACTCAAAGACCATTAGAAGACCATGGCTGGATATGATTAGGAGAGAGCAGCCCACTGTAAGTCTTCTGAGCTCTGCCAGAAATTCACAAGAGATGTTTTCCTACTGTTGTTTTCATCTTCAGGATCTCTGACTTCTATTGTACTGAGCTTGTACTTTCTTAAAGTTAACTTGAAGTCGCACCAAAAAAAAAAAAAAAACAAAACACAAAATTTAGGTTGGAAGGGGCATCTGGAGGTCACCTCGTCCAACTTCTTCCTTTAAAGCTGAATCAGGTGTTTCAGGACTTAGTCTGTCCACATTTTAGGCACCACAAAGGATGAAGATTCCACAGTGTCTCTGGGGCCCCGTTCCAGTGCCTGACTACCCGTACTGCTTTAAGATAGATTCTTCCCACCCAGGAAGTTTCTCCCAGTGGGCAGACAAGTTCCTTTCCTGAAATTTCAAAGAGGAATAAACGTAGCAAGTTGACTCTCACACTGCTTCTACAAATTTCACCCAGTCTTGGGAAATGAATGATAAATAAGAGCCTTCAATCACCCTTGATTATTTTCATACACTAGCGAGAAGGTTGTGGACTTGGTTCATTACACAAGGTAATGAGCAACTGGGTGTACACTTTCTTGAGGCAAGGTTTTACTTACAAATGATTGCTGGAATGAGTCAAAATTCATGTCCTAATACCGCAAGGTTTAATCACAAGGCAGAACTGTATATTCAAGCACAAAAGCAGGTACATACTCTTAATTAGTACAGACATGATTCTAATCTCATGGTCGAATGACCTGTATGTGCAATGCAAGATAATCACCACCCCCAGCGTAGAATTCAGACCATACCAAAAGATGCTTACTTAAAGAAGAATTTGCACTCTGCAAAGTCTTCCTGTTGCTACACAATAACATTTCACTTTTTCCATTTCAACCATTAACCCCAGAGGTTAATTTTGATTATGCTCCTTAAACCAAGCAGTTCAGCATTAGCTCCCAGAGATCCTTAAGAAAAAGGTAAGCATTTGCTGTGCAGAAGCCTAATAATAACAACAGCTGTTATCCTTTACATATTAACACTATAACGGCATACAGAATAGTTCATAGTATCAGCAATTGCCACCTACAGGGGTCCCAACAAGAGTGAAATACCTCCCTGGTGGGAAATCTGTTCCCTGGTGTGCCAACACTACCTTCTGCAGGCAGACTTGAGCTCCTGTAGTTATGTTCCAAGGCATCCAGAGGCTGCACTGCATTACTGCAACCTCACCCTCCGACAGAGTGCCAAAAGCCTCTAACTTGTCAGGTAACAGCACGTTGTAATGACTGCTGATGGAAGGTCCAACATGTTAAAGGCATCAATGTCTCCATCGTTGCTAGCATCAGAGGGAAAAAAAAGAGCACAGCTCAGTTCTCAGCTCACAGGTTCTGTGTGCTGGCATAACAGTCTGAAAAACAGTCTCTTGATTTGTAACCTCAACAGAGTTGCTGTACATATTCCTGACAGTTTAAAAACACAAAGCGAACCAAACAAAAATAACAATTCAGCAACAACCAAGCTTCTAGCAAAACTTAAAATGCCCTAAATGCATTTAATGTCTGACAGCACAACCAGGGTAAGACAGAAAACCCCTTTTGTAGACAGCTAACGTGACTAAAAGTACATGCACATTTCAGGCATGCTTCAAGATGTTACTTTTGTTGTCAGAATTGTTCATAAAAATGAAAATCTGATACTATGAGACTACACGAACTCTTGGACCCATGCTACCAGCCACTGCTACTCTAAGTTCTTCCATCTCAAAAACCACACCTAAGCTCGAAAATGCTTCCACAGTGTGTAAGACACCATTCTGAATGCAACTTGTCATCACCCCAATAACAATGCTTCAAAGTTCTACACCCTCTGAAGAGTCCCAAACCACTGCAGGTTTTGAAGCCCATGTCTCTCCTCTTTTCTTTTCAGATGAGGGACTGAAATCTGATTTGATACTAGTGTAAGTCAGAAGACAACCCACTGAAGTCAAAGACAACACACTTGTGTGAAACTGGTACAGTAAGTGAGATGAAAACCGCTCCCCCTGAGCACAGAGCGCTTGGAGGAAAGACTCAGACTGTGGCTTGCTTACCTGCAGGCATGCACCAAGCCTCCCCAGCACTGCAGCACAACAAATGCACCACACGAAAATCTCTGCAGGCAGCCAGACCTCTGGTGGTACAGATCTTGTGAAGGTAAACATAACATTTCAGAGAGGGAAAAAAAAAGCATTTCTACCTCCACAGTACCTTCTTCAAAATTATTCTGTGCCACCCTCCTGCTACAGCAAAAAAGGGTACGCAGTAGAAAATCTCCACCACCTGGCCAGAATGAGACCAGGTGAAACCCATTCCCAGAAAGGAGTCTGCCGGCCCACCTGGCTGTCTTGGTAAGCACAACTTCTTGGGCTACTTTCTCCCCAAGACTGCCAACATTTTAGCAAGAATGGGAGCACCTCATACACTTGCGCTTGCAATGCAAGTTAAGAAGTACAGCGTCCCCTTTGCTTTAGTGACTTTGCCATCTGCTTGTTGTAGACCCTTTTCCAACTCCACGCATGAGTTAAAGAAGAGACAACTGAGCCCTAACTCCCCAGTGAGGTCTGCCTCCAGACCAGGAAGGCTCTCCCTGGCCTCACTTGCAGGCCCGATCACCCAGCCCAGCCCAGCCTTCAGCTCCAGTTAGGTAGTCAGAAGGACCACAACAAAACCCATTTAATTCCGTCCTTTCCCGCTCGCACTGGTATTGACACGGGACCACGAGCACAGGGCAGCCAGGGGGGTCGCAGGAAGGAGCCCTGCCTTCTGCCAGGGCAGGGGAGCAGCGCCAGCTCTTTAATGCAACAACCAAAGGGCTGTTGCTTTACATACACAATTTGAAAGCCATGGTTTCTTGCTGTGTAGCACAGGCAATGCTTACAGGGCAATAAAAGGCTTATTCTAAGGTTTCTTTTAATATGCAAAATATCCTAATAAATTATGTATCTAGGAGAATAACACAGAATCCTAGTGGTGAGGTTTATTCAGAGAGTTGAAAAATACCCAGTTTCGAGTTGGAGCAGAGCTTTTAAAGGCAATGTTAAGGAAATCTCTAAATACAGCTGCAATGTATTCTTTTGATGTGTAATCATTCAGAAAAGTTATTGGATTCACTGGGATTATCCTTCCATGCTTTACCATTTTCTTTCCTTAGACACTGCTATGGATTCACATGTTTGATTTAATATATCATACTTTCATACTCAATATTCCTCTAAATGGTGGGTACGGAGCCTGACTACAGCTAAACTATTCGCACCACTTCTGCTTATTTACTAAACCAAAAAGACTTAGGAAAATAGGAAGCATTCTACTCTTTTTCATAACATTCATATTTTCAAATAGAAAAAATTGTAAATCAAGTGTTCTATATCACAAGTGTTACAGCTAGTGACAGAATGTTAAATGAAGCTCCAAATTAGAGCTTTATAGGAAGCGTCCCCAGACCCCAAGGCATTGTTCATACGGAAGACGTGCTGGCAGACATTTCCATGCTGCCTTCTGCTATCATCGTATTATCCCTGGCAATACACACCTCTGATATTTCCATTTGCTACTGTGCATATACAGAAAAAAGGTCTTACCATTAGCACTTGTGAGCAGGGTTAGGCATGAGAGGCTGTCATGTCTGCCTCCTCTTCTGATGTTTACCTACTATAAAATTAGCAGGAATTCAGCAGTTTATAAGGATCTGGGAGTAGTAGGGTTACCTTCTTCCTAGATGCAAAGGAGTGCTGCCATCCCTTCAGAGACTTTTTCTCCCAGCTGAACAAAACAGTCACTTTTCTCTCACCAAGCAAGCTCAGCTCTCTTCCCTTTCCAGAAAGAGTGAAAACACTTTAGAGTGAATACACTTAACTCTGCTAGACTGTTTTATAGCCCAGATGGGAACGGGGTGCAGCATGGACAGGACCACCAGTGCCCACTGCCCCACGGGGCTCCTTTCCCGCAGGATTTCAGACAGGTTACCCATCTGTATCTCATGTTCTACATCCTCATGATTCAAGGAGAGACAAGTAAAAACAATCATCAGACAAGGTATGTTTCCTTCAGAATAGATTAAAATATAGTAATGCATCAGCTGCAATCCATCATGTTTTACCCAGTAAAATACCCCTACTAAGGCGTCGGGGGGGGAAAAAAAAGAAAAGATGTGCATGCAGTCTACTCTGTCCTTGTGAAATCATTTACTAAATTGCTGATGTGGAGCTGCTATATGTCTGGGAAGAAAGGTGAGCAAATAATCATCCAAACATATTTGAAAGTCCAATTTCAAAAATTGTTTTCTTTACTCGATTTGTTGCTTCCTTCTCTCTGAATGTCACTGCACACCACTGAAGGCCTCCCTGTAACCTTAGCAACCTTCACATCACATCTTGGGCTGGCAGCCGTGCCAATCCCAAAATAAGTTCTTTCAAAGTCAAGCGTAATGACTGCTAAGATGTTCCCCAATGCTGGCATACTTAAGGTCACATTGTGCTACAGGAGTCTGGCTTCCGTCTAGCTACAGACAATCACGTAATTCTAAGCTTACAAAGCCTGAAGAGGCAATTTTTCCCTCATTCCTCAAGCTGAAAGAGGCTCAGCTTTTGAAGCCAAACTGGCCTCTGTAGTTGCAAAGCCTAGGCAGCATGTGTTATGGGGGCAGTAAACCATGCACTAATAATGCACGTGAAGATTTTTATTCTTTTGTCTAATTAATTAGCAGAATGACAAATCAATGCAGTCACAAGAAGTAAAGTACCAAAGATCTCAGATAATTAAACACTATATATATCAATAGAAGTGTGTTAATCCTTCCACAGTGTAAACTGGTTTATAAATTTCAGTGCCCAGCATTACCACTTTTCATCAGTCCTTGAGCACAAGAATGAACTCGCAGGGCAAACGCAGTAGAAGATACATCAGGACAAAAAATCTCACATGGTAAATGCATTAGCCACGCTTTTCCCATGGGGCCATTACTATTCTAGAGCTATCTGAATATTTAGCAAGAGAATTTTGCCTTGATGGTTTTCTGCTGTTGTTAACAAACTGGTTGTAAGCAGACTGCGAAGTTCTCCAATTCCCACCTGGTTTGAAAGTCATCAGTTTCTTCAGCCTACAGTAAGTCCAACACCAGTAACTTGGAAACACGTGGTTTCAAACACACAGAATTCTTACTCTGCTGGTCAGCAACCTAAATGAAATTTCCCTGTTCCCACACTACTCCCACCTGTGTGGGACAACCAAAGGCATAATTTAACATAACACTTTGAAAATCCCTTAGCTCTATTTGTGATTATCTGGCAACACACCAGCAAGCTGCAGTTTATGTCAACACCAAAACACATTTCTTATATCACTGCTATTGATATCGGCTCTCTACAGATCTCGGCTCTTTTTTTTTTTTTTTTTTTTCCCTCCATTGAAAGGAGAAACAACTCCACAGAGAATAATTAGCGCTTAAAAAAGACTGATTTATAATCTAGTAGTGTAGCTGGAGTATTACACAGCATTGCTTGACCACTCCAAGAGCATTCCCTTGTTTTACTGAAGCAGTGCAGGAGCAGAGCTCCTGCTCCTCCACCTACCAGCCTGCGTGACAGCCCGCGAGCAAACAAACCTCTGCGGCAGCTCACATGCCACAGGCCCTGCACGTCACAAACAGCGGACAAAAAGGCCTGGGCTGAAGGGGAACATGATGAATTAGAACATCTAGACGTCAAGCTAAGGCAGAAAGACAGGAACACTCATTTTTTTGCTAATGCTCCAGATGTTTACCCCTGCTGCCAGTAGCTTCTGCTTACCCTTTCAGTGACAGCTTACTTGGATCAAGCAAATCTGCTTCCTGCATAATTTTGCCCCTTTCAGAAAATGGAGTATGTGTCAGAAACAGAGCACCTGTGTGACAGCCAGTAGTTGTCACAGTGTCTTAAAAGGACAACACAGAACTGGCACAATCTCGCAACGAGAAATGGAGTAGAAGAGGGACAGAAACAGCAGGAAACTGCTGATCAAAGCCAAATGTATTTTCCTGTCAGCAGGAAAAAATTGCTTAGCCAAACATAGCCCAGAGACATTTCCTTCATTTTCCGTCCACATCTGCCTCCAGCTTCCTACTGCACCACTACAAAATCTGATTGCTGTCGTTGGTTGGTGCTGTTTGATTTTTCCTTTTGTGACTGAGTGGAGGGTGCTCCTGCTCCACAGCGCAGGCAAATTCCCCGGGCTGTTGGTCAGTTCATCTTGCACACGTTCCCAAAAAGAAACTGGTTTTCTGGGCTGCGGAAGTACAAAGTTGCAGGCTCAACAAAAAGGATTTCAGTTGCCTCTGTTGCATGGTGCACTGGGGTTCACCCAGAAATTCTGCCTCCCATGTTCCCTGCCCGTGCAGAAGCCCAGAACACCGGTGTTTCCTTGGTCTTTACTGCTTCCCATGCAGGGCACAAACATCCAACAGTGGCTTTTGCTGTAGCACAACAGAGGATATGGAGGACTTTGAAGAGCGTTTTGTGACAAAAAGAGTTCAAGATAAAGCTTCTCTCCATCCTGCTGGACTTGTATTTCTCCTACGTGGTTCCCTGAAGTAATGCAAGGGAAGAAAGGACCTAAGGAGCCGTCTTCAGTGCCATCATCTTGACTAACCGAGATCTAAGCTGCCATTTTATTCAGGCCTCCTTTAAGGTGGCATACTCTCCATGCCCACATATTGACACTCACTGCGTTTCTGGCATCACCTGAAGACTCCGAGCTGCCAGAGTTCAACAAGCTTTCAGATGATGCTCTCAGATGTGAAGTTTAATTTTTAGGTAGTCCTGCGTGGAGCCAGGACTCAACGACCCTTGTGGGTCCCTTCCAACTCGGCTGCTCCAGAATTCCCCCAACAATGGTGGAGAAGATCTGGTAACACTCATAGCACAGGATGCATCAGGGTGAATTAGTTGGTAGTTTTTTGCCTCTGTGGTTTCCAGACTTACCCTGACCTGCAATGCTCCTAGACAGAGGAGAATTACACAAAAATCAGCAGCATGGATGTACAACCTGCCTTCCTTCTTGGATACCCTGGCTCCTGAAACGTCTGACACACTACCATAGCTGCTGTGCCTTTGATTAAATCTTTACGTATTTCTTCCACTTCAGAAATACAGCTAGAAGGCGTAAGGGGAAAAATGGCTGCCTAAAGTTTGGGAGCAGTTTGAAGAGCACTCAATGGAAATGGCTTTTCTGAATGACATTCATTTTCTCTTTATGCTACCTCATTCTTTAGGTAAACAAAACTCAATGCATTTTTATTTAAAGGCTCCTTTATTCTGTGGTGTCAACAAACAATTTCATCTATCATCAGAGCTGATCTTGCAGCCAAACCACCATTTGTCAGGCCTTAGAATCGCCAAGAGCACTACGTTACTATTTGGGGAAAAATAAAATAAAATAAAAATTGTAAATACAACCCAAGGCTCTGAAATCTTCTATAAAAGAAGCAAGAGTCTGGCTTGCTGAACACAAATGTTATTGAAATTGCAATGATTAAACCAATCCCAGGCTGACAACGTCACATGAGAGGTTATTGATGAGAGATTAAGTCTTGGATCTAATTTGCTCTATTTAAACACTAATTCAACATTGCTGGGAGCACGGAAAATGATTTTCTAACTCATTTATTTAAAAGGTCTTGGCCAGGATTGCTAGCTGCTTCTAACAAGCTTTGGAGGGACTGAATTAAAGACGTAAGAATTCAAAAGGATCAAACAACTACCAGAAGCACTGAGGGGTGGGTAGGAAAGGGAGCAGTTGGCAAAAACGATTCACCTTGGAAAGAAAAGGGTTTGATCAGGACTCAGGTTTATGTAACTGGAATTGGTCTTGCATCTGGCCTTTGCAATGCTGTACCCTTGGCACCCAAACCACTCTGCATGAGCAGACAGCTGCAGGGCTCTGCGCACTCGTAACATAACGACATCATGATGATGACAATAATAATAGCATATTGCTACCCCTTGTACGAACAACGGTTACCCACCATCTTCATGTACATAACATCCGAAAGTACAGGTTGTTGGCAGTTGCCATGTTTTATGAGAACCAAGCCCGTCTCACTTACATGCAAAACACCCAAGCCGAGCGTTTGCTGACTCTCCCGCCAGGTGCTGTGACCACGGTGAGCGCCTCTGTTTGCCCAGAGCTCAGACGTTCTGCAGCTTCCGTTGACTCAGTGAACAAGACACTTTGTACAAGCACATCTGCATTTGCGAAGCCTTTCTTTAGAGGCTGGATGCGCTCGTACCCTTCACATGAAATGTACATCCTGTCCTTCTCATCTACATTTCAGTCAGACGGCAGGAAGGATGCAGGCAATGCGCGCAGCAAATCCTTTTAAGACCCCTTCTGACTCACACGTATTAAAAATAGCAATGTTACAGTTGGTCTTCTGTAGCACGTGGAGTATGACAGATGCACTGAGCATTTTCTGGTATGCTCAGTTCCCACATCACAGAAAGTCTGCCTTTAATCTCAGAATATTTTAATAGCACTAGAAAGTTGCAGCCTGAAAAGCCCACAAACAAGAAGGAAGCTAGACTTTGGCTGTGAGATTTCCACAAGACTTATTTCATCAAGTCAGTCATCTTAAAAAAATTATCAATAGGAAGAATGTTCGCTTGCACTGAAGGTAAAAACGCAAATGTCTATTCCAGCCTGCAATGGAAGCTGTCTTCCTGGGTTTTGACTAGGAAACAGCCTATAAAAATTAGATTTTATCAAAACTTGCTTAAGTAAGTGAGATACAAGTCTGGAAAACATAACTTGTCTGTCCAAAGATGCCTCAAGTAAAGGATTAACCGCTTCAGTGTTTGCAGTGACCACAGGGCAGATGATCACTGTTGCAGAATCAGGAATTCGGAAATAAAGTGACATGATCCAGTGCTCCTCTGCTCACATGACTACTACAGTCACAGTCACCGTGGATCAAAATAGGAAATGGCAGTCCCATGGCTGAGACAGGCCTGATGGAATTGGACTTGACAGACCTTTTCCCCTGTTGAGAACTGAACAGTTGCCTTGCAGCGGTTCTCCTGCCAGCCATACCAGGAAAAACAAAACCAAAAAACAACTCTGGACTCAAGCCCAAAGACAGATCCAGTCAGGAATAAACGATGCCAAACTCACGTCCAATGAACCCGCCACCCTCTCCTCTAGACTCCCTCAACCCTTCTCCCAACGCACAGAGCACTGCAGTTGTCCACCTTCCGGTTCTAGCAAAAATTGCCCAAGCAGGCACCTGGCTCCACTTACACGTCGGGCTGAAATAATGTGGGGAATTCATTTATTTTTTAACAGATCTGCTTGGCAGTGCTGCCTCCTGTGAGTGGGAGGTGCTGTACTATCTGAACTATCACTGAGAAAGTACAAGGTACAGACTGCTGCCTGCGTTTGACACACGTCGCAGTCCCTCCCCTAGCCCAAAGTGAACAGGACTGGCTTTTAACAAGAGAGAAGCAGCAAGCCAGCTCACTTTAAAAGTACTGCTAATCTAAGACACAAACTACAATGGACATTTTTCAGTAATCGATAGGCAGGCACCTAAAAGGGTTTTCAGAGGAGGTTAAGTCTGAAAAGCCCCAGACTTTCCTGTTAGCAGATCTAACAGCACTACTGTTTTACTTCAAAAGTATCTCCAAGAAACTCTAGTTTTCACCTTTAAGAAGACAGTACAGGTTGTTGGTAGCCTACTGTCGCAGGAACAACTGCTGAGAAAAAAAATAAAAAAGAGATGTCTGTTGATAAAACACAGCAATTTACACAATTTTCCGTTGTATTCATCCACTCAGAAGTACAGATTTGGGCAGTTCCCCTATACGGTAAGGCTGGGAGGACAGTACAATGAAAAGCAACAAAATGGACTGTACCTCTAATATGCACATATTCCTAAAAAGCCACAAGTTCTGGCAATGGCCTAAAATGAATACTGTGCTCTATTTTATTTAGGCAATTATTTACCACATTTTCAAACAATATTCTCTGAGCAGGGGCTCTCTAGAAATTGTCTCGGTGCAGTCATTTGATCAGCTCCCTCCATATGCTCAGTGTTATATCAATATGGTCTAGATAAAAAAAAACGTTTCCATTTTCCTCCTTCAGATCCAGCAAAATATAGGAAGAAATTGCAGTGAAAAATTACAATTATAAGTGGAAAAAAACCATGACAGCTCATGCTGTACGAGCTTTTGAAAGCAGAGGAGTTACATTCAGGCTAGAAGTCTGTAGACAGTTTAGCAGGATTGCATACTGGGGAATTGCCAACACCCAGATGACATTTAGAAGCCACTAGTCAGGAAAAAAAAAAAATCATTTCATTAAAATCTGGGACCTCTGTAAGTGGCAAGTGGGCAGCAACCTATCAAGAACAAGCAGGTCGACAACCTAACAGGCATAAATTCCTATTCCATGTCTCAGCTCTGAGCACCATTCAGCATTAAGCAAGGTGCACTGTTGCCTTCTGTAGCATTTTGAGGTATCATTTTTCAAGATATACCTGAGGAGACAGCCTCACGCTGTCTCAGGAGAGGTCTACACTGGCTGTTAGGAAGAACTTTTTTATGGAGCACTGGAACAAGCTGCCCAGGGCAGTGGTGGAGTACCCGGTCCCTGGAGATATTCCAGAGATGTGTGGATGTGGCACTAAGGCACAAGGCTCTGTGATGGAACTCAGCAGGTCAGGTGAGTGGTTGGACTTGGTCTTTTCCAACCTAGATCATTGTATGAGTCTGTGACTTTGTTACTTCATCTACTTTCAGTAAAAGCAGGATGAAGAAATACAGCTTTACTTTAACAGGACGGCCATCTGACTGTTAGGAGCAGGTTAACCCTGTTCCCCATTCTTCGTGACACACAGATAGCCAACAGAAGTCACGTTTCAGAGTCATCAATTTCAGGCTATTCTCACTTCTATTTCATTATTTTAAGGAGCTGTCCGAGAACGCAAACAGACTGCGTTCCAAGTACATAAGGAGAACGGAAAACAAGACCTAGACCTATCTAAATTGGTTAAAATCCCCCGTTTTCAGATGTATGTTAGCAGTCAATGATCTCATTTTGAAAATAAATTTTTGATCGTACCAAAGATGCGCAAGGCTGAAAATCCTCTACCAAACCCAGTTTCTTCATAAAGATCCTCTACCTGAAGAAAAAAAACATTTTTGTGTAGACTTAGTGGCTTTGATGATTTTCTTCCCCTCCCCAGAACGCAGTGGTGAGGATGGATCCTGAGTTACTAAATCTCCATTAAAAAACCCGCCAGGTTTCCTGCCAGGTTGCTTTGTAACATGGGACAAAAATGCCTAGGATCTGGAAGCTGCAGAAAGCCCGATTTCCAATTGGTTTTACTCCTTGTTTCTAACTCACTGTTCCATAGAAGAAGGTAAGTAAGCCATACCCTTGACCTGGGGATGAAGCCCAAGCCTGCTCCATGGTTTTCTGGCTTTTCACATATTCTTCCAGTGGGAATTGAACCTAGGAGCCTGGAGAGCCCATTCCAAATGCGTGCAGAGGTTCCGGCTCCCTGTTCTGCACCTGCCACCACAGGAGCTTTGGGCTTTTCCAGTGTTACTGCTGACCCCTCAAGGAAGATCGCCAGCACGTCCCAGTCCCAGCCAGGGCTGCAGAAGCCCCGGGGTGCCCACTTTGAAGGGTGACTCTTCCAGCATCCCAGCTGTAAGCCTGAGCTGGGATCTCAGTAACTTCCAGCTCTTCTAACCTGAGACAGAAGACTCAGGTTGAAGGTTACTCCCTGCCACCTCCTCATGTCTCCAGGTGCCAGGCCAACAGCAACTCTTCCCCCAGAAAAATCTACATGAAAGGATTTTTATTTTAATACTGCTTAGCATTTCCTTTTGAAAGATATGCATGAAATTTCTATATAGCACTCCAAGCTGGAACCCCACTGGAAGCTGTGATTTGTATTCCTGTGTCATGAAACACCTCTCAGCGAGGTTTCCAAATACACAGAGATATTTATTTATTTATTTATTGAAAATATTAAGGTTGTCAACATATGACAGAACTGTGTTGGAGGCAAAGCACGACATGCTGTACGAAATAGAAACTAAGGGGATATGTAAGAAACCCAGTTTGTTATTAACAAAAAGAAGAGTGGGGAGAAACGTACTCACTAGATATTTAGTTTTCCACAGTTCTGGCATGTGAGCATTTTGTTTTACAGTTTTTGGCATTTTTCATATCATTGTAACTACAGAGAAATATCTTTGCAAGGCTAGGCTCTCAGTATAGCTTTTGTCTAGCAATGTTGCACGTTTTTGTGCCAGAATGACTTATTTCCATGAGTAGAAAGAATTGTCTTCCCGATTTTGCTGTTATTATTACTCATGATTACTATGCCCGTGTCATTAACTACTTTCCAGCTAAGCCCCTGGTTAATTGTTTGCTCCACAACAATCTTCTTCTCATTCATGCATTGTTTATGAGGCTTTCAGCTGGCTTCTTGTTTATTGAGATCTGATTTACTTCATTATGCTCGCATCCACTGTTTAAAGGAAAACATATCCCTCATAGCTGTTACCAGGCTTTGGCCGTTAACTATTGCTGAGATATTACCTCTTTTAGATATATCTCCTTTTGTGTTCCTGCTTTACAAAGCTTTGTTTTCTGGAAACGGTCCACGACAGATTTATAGTATTTTCTCTGAAATATATAGAAAACGAAATACTCACAGAGGGCTACACATGCACAAAAATACAGAAAAATAACTAACACAATTGTTCTCAGTTGGGCTCACAGCTTAAAAAACCCATGCAGATAGACAGATATAAAATCAGTGCTGGGGAAAATTGGTATTTTGAGGGCAATCACAAGAATAAAAATCATTTTAAGTTCAACTAAAGCAGAACACTAAGGTTTTCAGAATAATCATACATTTTAAGTCAGCCTAAATTTTTGATTACCTGAAACAAATAACTTTTTCTTCTGTAAAATATATAGATCAACTTTATATATATAGATCAATACAATGTTTCCCTTTTTTTTTTTTTTTTTTTTTTTTTTTTTTCTATTCCCACAACTTTCTCAGTATGTCTGGGGCTATTTCCATTACAATATTGGTCTTTGTTTCTTAATACCTAATGAAAAATTGTGGAAAAAATGCTCTAGATGCAGCTATGTCCTGTGTTTTGCTGTATAAAGTACATCAGGCTGAGGCCCTATGAGCATTTGTTCAGTTCTAAGCATCTTGCCACTGCCATGGTCTCAGAGAATAGTTAACTGCAATTTCTGCCTCTCCTGTTCGGGACAAATCCTGGACAGTGCCATAGCACAAAGAATTTGTGCCAACTGACAAATCACTAAGTAGCTGTTTCTGTATTTCACCCCAGGGAGGACCAGACTTTGTTGCAGTAGTAAATGAAGCCATTTGTATACATGTGCAGATTATAAAGCAGCCTAGATGAGTATTATTCGAGTAACTGCAGTATTCTGAGGACACAGAGTCACTCTCTATGACTATTCAGAACAAACGGCTTACCTGTGCTGCCAAGGTGCATCTCCTCATACATGATCAAGCAGGCAAAACCACCTCCTACCAACTACTTAGTTACAGACGTAAATATACTCTTTTTTGGGCTAACTTTTCATGTCCACTAAGCAAGATAAGCTCCTGAAGTACAAATCACCTTCACATTGCACTCAGGCTACTGAGTGCTGCCTGCGTAACAGCGCCTTTAGCATGGGCTAGAGTCTGTAGCAGAAAGAAAGGGTACAGGCTCCGGTGAGCACATCTCAAGCTTCCTGCTTCAGTAAAAGCCTCACAGCTGAAAACCACCACATAGGAGCAGTTTTACACTTCAAAATGAGTTACGATCTCCTGAAGTGCAGAGCATTCACTGCTTGCTAAAATGTATTGGAATCATTTTCATTTTTGGACAGGAGATTAGATACATTTAATTCCCATAACATATAAAGGCTTCATTAAAACTGGAAACAAACTTTTGAAAGAGAACAGGCCAAGAGAAAGGCCCGCTCCTTGCAGAAACAGCTGTACTGCCCTCTCGCTTTGGCTCTCCCAGTGGCCTGCCTGGACAAATGCCCACCACAAGCTAACGGTGCTGAACAGCCTCAGCTCCCCCCGGCAGCAGCCAGTCCCTGCAGCTGGGGGCTGCCCTATGACACGTGTGCGCAGGAGCCAGGACTCCCTCCTGCCCCTTCCTGGGGGGAGCCAATTTCTCCTCCCCCACCCCCATGATTTTACCTCTCATTTGCCGTTGTGTTCTGCAGACAGTATATTCCTCCTAGCTCCAGAGCAGCATTTCCTGCTTCTAACATTTTTCAAGCCTGTCTTAAAACCTTACAGATTATATGTGATTAGCAGTGCTAATTGCACTTGTGTCCCATTCAATTCTTAATTTCCACACTACAATGAACTTTGACTAGCAGCCACAGGTGACACATTAATAACATTACCACCAGGTTAAGCCTTTAAAGTACTAGCTCTACATTTTCATCCCTACTCAGCTTTCTTCCCTTTTTCCCTAGTTGTTTTAACAGAATGGAGGTTTCGCAGCTACTAACATAGGTGGCCCTGATAGTACAAACCCATTAATGAAATATTTAAGGCTATTCCCATATTTCAGTGCTTTCTAATGTACAATCAACTACAGTACATCCTAAATTCTACCGCACAAAATTCTGTTATTCCATTACATAGTTAAAAATACAAATAAAAAAAATCTTCATTAATCACTTAGTTATCAATATGTTTCTTCCTTCTAAAAGAAAAATGGTCTTAATTCTTAATTCTTAATTCCTATGTTAGAGACTGGCGAGTTTTAAGTTAAAGCAAGTAAATGCCTCAGGTATGATTATGTATGAGAATTAATAATATTTTCTACAAAAAAAAAAGGAGCTAGCTAATACCATAGAATTGTCTTTCAGTCTAGAGAAAAAAAAGAAAAACATCTGATTTTTGTCTCCTTTATTATACTAGCATCCAAGTTCATTATTTCCTACCTGCTAGCTATTCGTAATTAAAGCCATTTCCAGCTACCTTGCCATTTAAGGGAGATCTTGAACACAGATCTACAGTGAAACTCATAGGGAGAATCAAAGCATCACATCCTACTGAGATAAAATTAATATATATTTTTTCAAAACAAAGATTTTGCAAAAATCTGACTTGTTCTGGATTGGCAAAATGCTTGCACATGGTTCATGTTTTCTGCTGCTTTGCATTTTGTTAAAGATTGCATTCAGGCTGGTAGGATGTAATATATAAATATAATTAATGTTCTGCCCTGAGGGTAGAAGCTGATGAAAGATTGACTGCGTTTGAGTTCAAGACTGCCCACTCTGTGCAGAACAGTGAACTTCCTTGGGAGGGAACTTCCCACCTACACTGTGCTGCTCAGGATAGCTCCTTCCAAGAAAACCTCTAGGGCTTTATCATTTACAACCACTACCCTATAAAAGTAAGAGTGATTACAAATTATTATTCTAATAGTTGCGCACCATAAGCATATTCACGGGTGATACTACAAAACATGGCTGCTCGGTCCTAGTATCTGTTAAACACTTGGCAGCAGGAGAAGTGTCCATCGTGACCCCGGTACTGGGAGGAAGGGTTGCAGTGATGGACTTACAAACACAGGGTGGAGGGGGCTGAAGGAGGCAACATTTCTTTTTTTTCCAGATTCATTTAATATATAGCAGTCACCTTGTAAAAGTTTCTTCTGTTCTGTAAGGTTTTCCTGGAGTGACACTTCCAATTCTGAGCATAAAAACAATCAGTAGGAAAATGGTGAAGCCTTTCCTGACCTGAAACACTGTAGAAGTCCCTGTTGTATATGAAATACAGAGATTGGGAAGGCCTCTTGTTGCATAACTTGAGAGATACAACATTCCTCAGGACTCAGAGAGAAGGAAATTACCACGGTGCATAGAGCTGCTGCTCTTTTAGACACCGGCAGCCATGGAATGGGTTCCTAAGAGAGACGCCCAGAGACACGGGACTACTGGGAAAACAGGAGCTGGCAGCCCGTTAGCCCACTAAATACAGCGCTGACACTGGGTAACTGCAGCGCCCAGACACTGAGGCTTGCTTTCTCTGGAGTTTTTCTCTCTGCCTGGAGCATTATTTTAGTTTGCTTAGCTGTAACAGCATTTTTTTAATGACTGTGTGGCTGTTTATTTTTTGCTTAGCTCTGTATAATCATATGGTATGACCGTAATTTTGATATGGATAATAACAGCAGGCAGTTATCCTGTGCAGAATGAGCCACTAACGGCGCGGGCCTAATGATGCCGTGCAGAGGAACGTGGACACGGGGCAGCACCGAGGCCCTGGAAACAGAGGCTGGAGACGCAGAGCGGACCCAAAGGAATGAGGTGAAAGCAGAACACAGGTTGGCAGAGGTCAGCAGTGGGCAGTGACTGAGAGCTAAAGGGTTTCACTGACACAAGGCCAGCATCTCTGCCCAGGGCAGTGGCGCTCACCGAGCTCGCTCTGCCCGTGGTGAGTGAGGTGTACCTACGAGCACCACAAAGGACTTTTGTGAGGTGGACGCCTGCCCTCTAGGCATGGCACCAACCCGAACTATTGCGTGTGGGACACCCAACGGTCATCGAACAGCAACATCCTTCTGTTAGCAAATGGTGAAACAGAGACCAGACCACAGGCTTCTTTTCACACATTCCATCCCAACTGTCTTTGCTGATAAAACCTAGCAATAGCTACTGGCATCCTTTAAGAAATCTACATAAGGAACTTAAGGACCCCATTTTCTTCCTTTTTCAACATTTTTCAGAAGAGTATTGCAGCTGAAAAGTGTAATCAAACTATCTTCTTCAACTAATAGCTTTTCTGGACCACTGAGTCCATCCAGCCCTGCTGACTTCTTTGTGCAATATGCTGCAGTGCAGAGAAGCTGATGATTCCAGGGAATCTTTTGCTAATGTAGTGAAAAAGTTAAGTTTCTACAAACCTTTTAAACCACTTAATATCCTTGCTCTAAGAAGGCAGTGATGAAGGGAAAGAGTTATTTAGTATTCCAGGAAAGTGTTTCAAAACTCATTCTGAACCAAAATTTCTTATCTCACCTTTACTTTCAAATAACATTTTAATGGGGAAGGAAATGCCCTCACTGCAAATGTAAACTCTTACAAAATACAAACCCACTTCACTCTCTTACCAAGAAAATATGAATATCAACGCATCTGTTTCTGCCTGTAACCTGTGAGTAAACAGGTCCCATTTCTACTGGAAAAGGACGTTGCACATGAGATCACTTAACAGCTTTTCCAGTGCTAGCATACAACTACCCTTGCAATTTGAGAAGAATGTTCTGGCCATCCAACACATAGAGGGGGTCGACAAGAATGCTGGGGAGGGACTCTTTGTCCGGAAGTGCAGTGATAGGACAAGGGGTGATGGACTGAAACTGGAAGAGGGCAGGTTCAGATTAGACATTTAGGAAGAAATTCTTCACTCTGAAGGTGGCGAGGCACTGGCACAGGCTGCCCAGAGAAGCTGTGGGTGCCCCATCCCTAGTGGTGCTCAAGGCCAGGGCCCTGGGCTGCCTGCTCTATGGGAGTTGGAACTGGATGGGCTTTAAGGTCCTTCCAACCCAAACCATTCTACAGCTGTGTCTGGATATTTCTGACCAACCAAAATCCCCCTCATCCTCTCACTCCAGTTGATTTATGTCTCTGATGTGCCTGGCATCATTTCCCTGCCTCTAGGAGAACCAGTGGTGCTGAGCTCCACAAAACAAAAGCACTCAGATCCTGCTTCCTGGGCCCTTCTCTTGCCCATCTCTCACAGTCCCAGTTGTCACCTGTCTCCTGCACCTCTGCAGCAATGCAGCATTTAGCTACCAGATACCTTCACATATTGAAAGCTACTGGCTGCTCCGGGGACCAGGGACAGGAACACAGCTCCTTGCAGCCTCCCAAAACCTCAATGGGCACCTGCCCCAGGTAGGTCCTGCCTGACCGTGTTATCCCCTCCATGCCCTTCTGGGTTCTCTGGGTACTACGGACCAACACTTGTGAGGCAGAAATTGCAAGAGAATAACCGTCCAGGGTGTCCTAATATTTCAGCTTAACTGCCAGGGAGGACCACATCTGAGAACTAGTAACTTTAAACTTCTCTCCAGCAAATTATCTCTTGTTAGAGCTTTTCCTTCAGAGATATTTGTAGAATATTTTCAGATTTATAAACACTGATTGAAATTCATATGCACAACTTAACATTGAAACCTATTTCCCTGCTTCTTTTCTTTTTTTTTTTTTCTTCAATACTGCAATTTACTTTTTGAGTTCTCTACTGTCCCTGAGAAATTGTAATAACTACTCCTTGGCAGCCTACTACAAAGAGAAAAAAAAGAAAAGAAAAATTGGATGGAATTCAGAAAACAGCAATAAAAAAACACAAGATAAAGGGCTGAAGAGATCCACTAATGGGAAAATACTTTAAAAAGCAAGTATGTGTACAGCTTAACTGCACGACGACAAAAGTGGCTGTGATAACTGGAAATAGCTGAAGGGTGTAAACACCAGAGGTGAACGATCCATCGCCCAAGCTGCTCAAGAAAGACAGACTGGAAAGACTGGGTGGAAACTCATCCCAGTCAGCCAGGAGTCAGAGAAAAGACTTCAGACAATTTCTGTCTGGAGAAATGAGAAATGAGAAAGCAGTCCTCCGCCTAGCAAAGCACTCGGCATGAAGGATGGGACGGGCAAACAGTGGGGAAGGGCGAGATCAGGAGAAGTGATCTGGAGTAGGTGAGGGGGGACGGACTCAGCAGCAGCCAGCAGCTCCTCCTAGTCCCAAGATTTTCTAGTACAAGCGGCCTGGGTCTGCTCCTATGCACAAACACAGCATAGCGCTCTCAACTTCAGCACGCTCACTTCATCCAGGTGCTTCCAATTCATTAGCCTCATTTTCTCACTCACCAGTCTCTGGGACACAGCCTGGAGCCCAGTCTATCCCTTCCCTCAGGCTAGAACACCGCTTCATGAAACCAGAACAAAGAAAGCTCCCTTGGCTCAATAATTTTTCTGCCCCTTGCGTCCAAATGCACTTCCCAGCCCCTGGGCTAGGGACAGTGCTCTCCTCTGTTCTTAAGGAGAGCTCAAAGACCTTTTTTTTCTCTCCATTCTTTTGTTAACTTTTTGTACTTATCCTGGCCAAGCTCCCTCGTTGCTTACATTTTCTTAATGTGCAGCATTAGATACCTCGATCCCATCTGACTTGGCAGCGACATATCCCTGTTGGTCTCACGCACAGTGAAACAGAGCAACAAAGACACCCATATTGCTGTCTCAAGTTCCTAATTTTGTTGGTTTTGTTATTAATCTGACCCATAAGTCTCTCAAAAAGGAAATTTTACAGAGCAGGAAACAATCAGGAGGAAAAATGAGAGGACAAATATCAGAACTTACATGAGCATTACGAGTTGACTAATTTATCTGGGTGCTAACAAAAGACCAGAAAACCACAAAAGGCAGCATTGGTAAAACGGAACCCATACCCCAACAAGTGCCTATGAGTCATGCCACGCGTGAATTGGTAATTATATCTCAGAATAATGTTCAAGCTAACATTATTTAAAGTATAACCTGAGGAACATCAGACTGCTATATGAAGATGTATTACTTCCGGAAAAGGTATTAATGAGACTATTAATGAAGTTCTGTATTTTTCAGTGCACGCTACAGAAAGGAAAACTTGAAAGTGGTTTCAAAAATGATGTGCGGAAACAAGTTTTGTAAATATAACAGTAAAACTCCTGTGAAGCTCAGTCTTTTGCAGCTTGTTCAGGAAAGGTCAAAGAGATGGCCTGATTATGGTTTACAACAGCTTACAACAGATTACACGGGAAAATGACTTGTGATATTAGGCAGCCTTCCACTCCAAAATAGGAGAAAAAGATCCAACTGCTGGAGGATGAAACTGCCACCAGTAGGAACATTTTTTTAATGAGGAACACAAGTGAACCCTAGAAAAACCGTCTTATTAGATTCATCCAAGACAGGACGAAATGTCTGTTAAGAGATGCTGTTCTCCCACAGAAGTTACACGACTAGTTCAGCTGCAGCGGAATGAAAGCACTTGTGTCCGACTTGAACTCCGGACAGTCTTGTGGCTGCCTGTTGGCCGGTGTTGAGTTGCCACCAGGAAGAAGCCAACTGAACTTGGTGGCACTGCTTCTACCCGTCTTTTCTGCCACCAACCTGAACTAATCAGGTGGGTAAAGCCACCAAGTACTATAATCACCATTTTCGTCTCCTCAGGTCTGTGGTTTATGTCAGTATTACCCCGCTACAGAAAGCAAATGCAACTACAATGACAGCAGCAAGCTCCACGCGCAACAGAGTAAACCAGACGCATGTTCCACGCATGTGCAAGTCCCACAGGTCCCTTCCTCTTCCATAGCAAAACTACAAGTCCGGGCCCTCACCAGAGCTGTTCCAGCCCCTGGGCTCCTCAGACAGCTGTTCGTCCCTGGAGCAGGAGCCAGAAGCCCCCCTGTTTGGTGGCGGGGCAATGCAGCCTCCGCAGCGGGAGCAGGAACTGGGGTACAACAAACGTAGAATTGTGGAGATTTCCCATACAGCGTTCACCTTGTATCTACAGACTCCTGCAGTATGGACTGGATTCCAAGCTTTGCCTGTATTAGGAGTACCCAAATAGCATTTTGTTAATGTAGGTGCTTAATTCTGTCCCTTTTCCTGGGGAGGCAGGGAAAGCCCATGTCAGGTGGACAATGTATGCTCATGGTTTTTCCTAACAGGGTACTTCCCTATTCTGAACCAGTGCTACATTTTCCAGTGCTTTGTATAACGTGGTTTCAAAGCTCTTGGTGTATTTGATGTATTTTTAGTGCCTGTTAACCTATTTCATTTCAGAGTCTCATGTTAATAGATGAAGTTTGAGTGAATGGTTTGATTTTCAGGCTGCTGCAAGGTGATGGAACATCAGAAAATATCTCCCTGCAGATCTTCAGAAGTTTGAGGAGAGGCTGTGACATTCTGTACATTTATTAATTCTCAGGCTAATGAAGAAGAAATTACATCTAATCTGCTTAATCTACATGCATTCGGATGTCAAATGGAGTACTGTACTTTCTAGAGCCTGTCCTTCTCAAGTACACTGATACCTCAGCTCCGTGGCCGCTCCTTCCCTCTTCCGCTGCATTTCACTTCCAGTGACATGTGAAGCAGCATCTGCCAGCAGTACCTCTGCCTTGCAAGATTCCCTGAAGAAATGTTCTCCAGACACACTCCTGGTCAGGACGAACGATTGATCTGACCGTCCTGAAGATGTGCGATGTCCACCAGCTACATGCAAATTTTCTCATTAGGATGGTTAGTCAGAATTCTGCATGAACACAACCGAGCATATGTTCTGCCTGCAATTTTTCAAATTATTTTTATTTTACCAGAACTACTTGCCCTTTGTAACGTGCCACCTGCATGGTCACACAGTATTTTATCTGTCCCCTTAGCAGACAGATGTGATATACATAGGGAATTGACGAAATGTCTATACAAGCGGACTCAATTTCATATTCATAATCTTTGGAACACTTTTGCCACTAACATTTCATCTAACAGGACTCAGTTTTTCTCTCAGGAAAGCGATTCTGAGGGTTTAAACACTGCTCAAGCTAATCATTGGAGCTCAACACTTACATGAGGTAAATCATACCCATTTCCACAGAGATGTGTCCGTGTACTTCAGCTGAGCAGCTACCCACTGTTGTTCTATCTGAATAAATGGCAGAGATATCTCTCAATGTTTGTAAGACCTAGTTAGCAAGAAAAGTAAACTGAGGGTTAAACGCACGTGCTGCCAATAACGGGCTGCAAAAATCGTCTGTGGATTTCTGTCTATGATCCCTCATCTAAATCGCCCAAGAGCAAACCTCCCAAGCTTTGAGTTTCAAGAATCCTTGATGTAGAAGCAGAAAATCAGCTTACAAAGTCAGACAGATAAGGATAATTTTTGTTCTTAGGGTATAATAGATGTAATACCATTGTTAGCATTGTAGAAAGATAGAGGAAATTTATATTGAGCACATGCAAGGATTATAGGAGTAATGGAAGTGTTCAGCTGTGAAAGGTCTCAAAATGAAGGTCTTTGGTTCAAGGTACTATTTGGGCACAGATGCAAAATGCTTTTCTCTGGCTACAGGAGCAATGACCTGGATGTTCTTGATATTTGAAGCATGCTTGTATGTGGGAAGGTGGGTGGATGTGTATAACAGCTTTATCTCAGTTTCAAATACGATCCACCACCTTAATATTCTTCCACTTCTCATGCATCTGCTGATGACTCACAACTCTACAAGACAACGTTACATTTTGGCTGCACGTTCAGTATCACAAAATCCATAATGTTCTTTAGGATTTCCTACTGTTGTTTTACCATTGAAAATATCATGCTGCTTCTGAGCACAACAGTTCCTATTCTCTTTGGATTTACCAGACTGTGCACAAAATTCTTGGTTTCAATTAATAAAATAAAATAAAAAACATTCACCACTGAATAAGGTGGTGAAATGTACAAATATTAAAA
The DNA here is from genome assembly GCA_013399715.1 of Alectura lathami. Classification (NCBI taxonomy): domain Eukaryota; kingdom Metazoa; phylum Chordata; class Aves; order Galliformes; family Megapodiidae; genus Alectura; species Alectura lathami. The sequence goes on along the minus strand of VXAV01007773.1, from coordinate 263,290 downwards.
AAAAAAAAAAACTAAAGTACAATAAATCCCTGAAAATCCTTTTTAAAATGCACTACCTCCACTCTTGCTTACAGTGTGAAGCAAGAGGAGATATACCACAGACCTCACATCTGTGACAGAAGCCTGTCCAAAAACTGAAAACACCTTGAGAGCAGCAAAACCCCGAACGTACATAATTCTTAGCAGTAGGGCTGAACATACTTCCGTGGGGTGAATGTTACTTAAAAGACCTGCAGACTTCAAATGCATAACCAGAAGTGCCTGCAGAAGGAAAGAATTTATGTATCCATTAATTCTAGAGAAAACCACAGAGAAACATGAAAAAAATTGCTCTAAGCTGTAAGAGCTTCACTAGGGACACACTATGGTTTGAGCTTCGCTTCGACTGGGGAAAAGTGGTGGAGGGAGGATGCTCTGCCTTGATTTTTAAAACAGTTATAGTCCAGAGGGGAAAAGTGGGCTTCAGGGACTGCATCTTCCTAAAAGCATTTACATTAGCAGCAGGTAAAGCGCTACGAGCCATAAGAGGAAAGCAGACTTCTTGAAACTGAGGGAAATAACAAGAGTCTGACACCAAGGTGGTGAAAAAGCCCAGACCTGCTGTTCTCTGCGTGTCACTAGGGTGCCCCGACTTGTAACAGCTGAGGATTTCGATACTTGTGCTTATTTTGTGATTTTATCAGCCAAAGTACCTGGACCAGAGCCAGTTTGCAGGGGCTGGCTTCACCTCTACGGCTGCAGACGGTTTTCCCAGCACACTGCTGCATTCAGCAGGGAACCACAGGCTCTGCAGATGGGCATCCCTTTCAAGACAAGGGAGGCACACAGCCAGGGCAGGTGAGGCATCTTCCTGCCTCGAGACTTGCTCAGGCTCTGACACAGCCCCACTGCACGTGTTCAGAGCTAGCCCCGATGCTCTGAGCCCCAAAGCCACCCTCAGCACAGAGCACAGGAGGAGGTCAAAATGCCCCGGATGCCACAAGGCACAACATTTCATACAATACTCAAGAGCAGAACTCCACTTCCCCATTTTGAACACGGTAGGGTGAAGGGACCAAGCCAGCCCTTGGGGGAACGTGTCTAATTCTGTTTCATCCAAAAAACCCCAAAGCCCATCAGCTGCAGTGTCCCCAGGCACAGCTTCCATGACAGGGCAGCACAGAGAGCTTTGTAGGGTTGTGTCAAGGGCAACAGTGCCCAAAAGCTGCTGTAAAATCTGCCACTCCAGGGACTGCTCTGCTGCGGGGCACCAGGGAAGGCTTCAGTGCCATTGGGAAGGTGAGCTGGGTGAATGCCCAGCACTGCACCTCGCTGGAGTCTGAATTTGCCTCGAAACCGTGAGCCACAAAACGGCCAGCAAAGTTTCTTTTCCCATCTTTTTGCAAAACACCACAGTGTCTGAAGGCTGAACAAAACTCTCCATTACCTGCCCTGAAGACAGGCTGCTGACTCACTCACTCCTGTAGAAATGACAGCACAGTACTACACAAAACACTGAAAGCACCAGTATTCTCAGTTGTTCAAAACTAAAGGATCTTTAGATGCTACAAGCAAATTTGTTGTCTTAATTAAAATCTTATACACATGCAGACGGAAACAACTGCTAGATTTAACAGGTTTTGAGACCATCAGTTTTACACAGGAGCACACAACTACTTTGTTTTCTTAACTTATGTGGTTTCGAGACCTCTCCTAACCCTGAGCACGACTGAAAGCTCAGTTTGCTTTTCCTCATGTTGTATCTGTTCTCCCTTCAATCCTAATCTCAAAATTTTAGCAGCCAAACAAGTTTAAACATACACAATTTAATGTACTATACGGAATTTGCTTCACTTCTTCCTAAGACAATCTGTCGCTGTGACAAGACCAGGAAAGAGGAAATTTTGCTTATGCTTAAGTTCATGTTGCCATTGCTTCCTTGTTCTTTTTTGCAGTAAGGAGAGGCTAGCCTCCTGTATTCTACAATGCTTCTGTACTACAGAACTTCAAAAGTTTTGAGTAGCATCAGACATCTCCTGATTGTTCTGGCACCAAGTTGTCAGAAATGTTCAGGACTTTAACTAATGCAAGCGATCAGCATTAAGCACAGAATTGACTGGGAACTCAGAATCCAGCATAGCATAATATGTGTAATAATCGGCGTTATGGAGGTGGAAAAACAGCCTTACTGTTAGGGGATTTTAATACTGGCACTTACTCAGCACGCAAACCCAAATTTATGCACATTGTTAATTTGTCTGCATCACCTGTCGCTCCACATTATTAAACCACGCCCATTAAACAGACCCTGGCAAGCCTTCCTTCCAAGCACTTCCTTCCAAGGAATGCTATTAGACAGACACTTGCTAAAAGGCTCCAGCAGTGCCACAGCCACATTGGCATTTCCAGACTATCTACGTACGCATCACACTTCAGGGCTGGGCACAGCTCAAGATGTAATTAACATCCTCAGAACAGAAATTAAAATTGTATGAGGAACAGCTGTCCTCCTTCAGTGAAACACTGACACACCACCGTGCTTCTGAAAAACCGCAGGGAAGAACTTCAGTGACCAGCCATCAGAGTGACTTTACACGAAAGCATCACCATATTTCAGAGTGATGGTCCTACATATCACACAGGCAACGTCGTATTTAGTTTCTAGAATGTCCACGTATTACCGATGTTACTAGGGACACTGTTCTAACGCCAGTGTGGATTAACGACTTCTCTTCCGGTAGAAAGGCATTAAAAAGTACATTGACGGGTGCGTGCACAAGCTGCAAGAAGAAAGGAAGGCTGGAATGTTTCTATTTGGGGAAATAATATGCTGTCAAATTGTCCTTTATGTAAGGGATTCAAACCCAAATGCACAAGATGCACCTCTGTACCATCCTTGGCTACAAAAACCATCGCATATAACTAGCATCTGCATATATGCCACGAATACAGCCTCTGGATTGCCTCTGGTTGGACGAAATGCCCATATGCACAAGAGTGACCGGCAGATGAGAAAGCTGAAAGAATGGGGTCTGGGTAGCCTGAAGAGAAGGAAGCTATGTTGCAACCTCTTCCCACCAGACAACAGGCAGCTGCAACGAGGAAAACTTGCTCCCCATGCCCATGGTGAGTGGGACAAGCAGGAAAGCCCCAAAGCTGCAGTTGCAAAAGACTGACACTAGATGCTCAAAAAAAAACCACCACAAGCTTTCTAAGGTAAAGAACAGGAAAACAATTTCCTTTACCCAAATGCAAGGGCTGGAGGGATGGGAAAAAATAACTCATCTGGTCTTTGATTTTTATCTCCTTTTTTAGGCACCACACTTTGGCTGTTCTTGCTTAGCTTCATGGCGGCTTTTCCTCCTCTTCCTCAGATCTGAAAGACCACGCCTCTTAGCCACCACATCCCAACCCTCTCCTGTTTGTTTTGTTTTGTTTTGTTTTTGACTTATTTTTTAACCATTGCTTTGGCAGCAAGCGCCAAGTTGATTGACTAGACGCACGGTGGTTGTTTCCATAGACATTTTTCTATGCGTCTATAAATTCATTACAGATTTTAGGACTGTAAATGTTAAACAAGAAATTCAGCAGGCAGTTTTCAGTAAAAGGAAATCCATTACAATTAAAGGGATTTGTGTGGTTAATGTCTTTGCTTACTGTTACAGCTGATTTATAAATACTTAGACTGTGAGATGCTATATGAAAACAGCTTTATTGGTGCATAAAGTGTTACCGTGCAAAACCCTCTCAGTTTTACACAAAGCCTCTCCCCAGACTTTTTCCCTATTTTTTATAGCCCATTGCTTCATACATGATTAATGGTAGCAACGTAATGGGGGCATTTTTTTGTTGTTCCAAAAGAGACATGTTTTAGTTTTCTGCCTTGCTATCAAAAGACTTACAAACCCTTGACTTCAAAACTTATCTTTTACATAATCAAACAAAGGTGACTGCCGTTTTGCAGCTATAGGAACTTCTAAGCAATCTTCCACAGGAGGTGAAGAAATGAAACAATGAGTAGTATGAACGTCTGCTTACTCGGCTACATTATGTCCAACTGCGGTCCTATATATGTCAAAAGACTTATGGCAGTCTTGCCCAACTGCCAATAATAAAAGTACTTTTCCAAAATCAATGTCATTCTGAAAAGGGGGAAAAAAAAAAAAAAAAAGAAATAGACTGTTTTTGTCATTAGCTCCTGATACTAATCACAGAAGACATTTCAAGAACATACCATCACCCTTCAGCCAAAACCAGTAGTAGGGTTCAGAGCAGTCCCTAGAAGAATAGAATCATCTATTGAGAGAGGGGAGATTTAGGCTGGATACAAGGAAAATGTTTTTTACAGTCGGGGTGGTGAAGCACTGGCACAGGTTGCCCAGAGAGGTGGTGGCTGCCCCGTCCCTGAAGACCTTCAAGGTCAGGCTGGGCAGGGCTCTGAGCACCCTGACTCAGCTGTAGGTGTCCCTGTGCACTGCAGGGAGTGGCACTGGGTGGCCTTCAAAGGGCCCTTCCATCTCGGATGATTTTATGATTCTATGATCTACAATAAAACAGCAACTAGTTGGGCAGAAAAACGCTACTGTGAGTGAAGCTGGTATTCTGTTTCTCAGCTCCTCCCTGACTTCCAAAGCGCTGCCCACCTGTCAGAGCATGTGTGAAACCAGTGCCCACTGGGAAGCTGTGAGAGTACAATTGCTTGTAATTCTGAATATAAATTTCGAAAGAAAAAAATATATTCCAACAGTTTTTTTTATTTATTTATTTTTACTATGAATAATGAAGACTTCTGGAATATATGTAATAGTGCATGGCTCATGGTTTAACCTGCGCTTACAGTATCAGTTTTGGTCTCTCCTGTAAAGAGCCATGTCAACTGAAGAGCTATGACCTGGTGTCAGTACTTGAGCACTGTGCTCTTTTTACAGAAGTCTGAGAGTTCCCTCCAGGCAAAATTGAAGGGAATTGTTTTTCCAAGGAAAGGCCTGCTCTAGAAACCGTTTACATAATGTGAGGGTAACCGTGCAAAAAAATGGACATTTCAGAACTAAAAACATAAAAGGGAAGTTTTGAAAACAATGTCACCCACTCAGATCCTTCATTTGTTTTGTTAGGATTTTTGCTCGTGTGGCAGAAATTTCATGTTGGGTTCCTCAAGATAACAAAAGAAGGTTAAACTGGAAGGAAGATCTTGACGATATGGGTTGTATCTCAGGTAAAAACAAACAAAAAAAACCCCCAAACTACACTTACCCTCCTATTCCACCAGTATAACTTTAAAAGCGACAGCTGATGCCTAGTTCTCCACGCACACAGTACCCTCCTTATCCAAATTAATATTTGCAGATCAACTGTGACACAGATGCAAATGCCTGAGCTGGTTTCTTGCAGCTCAGCTAAGATCCCTTGAAGCTTATTTGCTCAAGCACACTGGCACCTGAACTAATAACGCAAACAAGAGGCACTCAGCAACTAACAGCAGGAGAAACGCTATCAGTTATCGTGCGGTTAAAGGATCACCATAACAGCAAAACTAAGAGCCTCTTCTGAAAAGAAAAATTCCTTGGGCAAAGAAACAGCACCTTCCTTTGGAGAGGTGACAGGGGAAAAAAAAAAAAAAAATAATGCGCAGCAATTAAAACATCATTTCCTTGGAAGAAGATCAATGGGCCAGGAAACCTGCAGTGCTGCAGCTGGGAGCAGTTTGTCCCAGCTGCTGGGGAATGTTCAGCTCCCCACTCTGATTGCTTATCCTTCTGCCGGGGTCATGCCTCGGGTTTCAGCTCCGCCACCCTCATGGGGATAAGGGCAGTAATGCCTGGTGGCAGTGGAGTCACCCACCTGGCAGGTAAGGGCAGGAGAAGCACTTCTCACACACAGTAACGCAATAATCAGTTAGTTTTCCATGACTGCACTCTTTAAGACAAATAGTAATAATTGTGTCTCACATGACAATGAAATGTAGATTGACATGGGCACAGGTTTTTTTTACCTCTTTTTCCCCCCACCAGATGCAATTTTCTGTTCCTGTAAGCCGAAATCACTAAATCCAAGATTAATTTATTTTTTAAACATGAGTAAAGATGATCTAATGCCAAAGTTGATGATATATTTGCACAACCTCTTTCAGGCAAGAATTATATACAACATATGGAAACCAATCCAATCCAAAGTGCCATTGGCCTATAATTAACTAGATGCAGTATGTGAAGAAAAACCCCGAGACACAACAAATGCAATAGAAGCCAAGCTTTTCTTTAGTGCATTTTTTCTTTTTTTTTTTTTTTCTTTTTTTTTCTTCTTTTTTTTTTTTTTATTATTATTATTATTATTTTTGCATCTCAGGACAAAAACTTGTCATAAAAGAGAATTTCCCTTCCATTCAAAATTCTGTCATTTCCACATTTGTTTTGAGTCACCCTAGAATTCAATCCTGACATTTTTGTAGAGCACTAAATTCAAAACAGGAGATCAATCAGCAGGAAACGTTTTGCTTGTTTGCAGTAAAGATGCTTTATTTCATTACTTTTAAAGCAAGTTATACTGTTGGTGGGCAAAAATTACAATTAATATTTCCTAATTACATTTAGAAGCAGAAAGAAAACAAGAGCAGAGGGTCAGGATTAGCAGTTTGGATGGAGTGGAGGCTGCTTTCTTTTTGAGGATTGAAGGTTCACAAGAACGCTTTCCTTTTATACAGTTTGGTTTTAGCCTTCTGAGTGCTGCTTTATAAAGGACACAAGCTAATTAGAAATCTAAAGGACTTCTTGAAATTGCCTCTGACTTCAATAACAAGAAAACATTATTTATGGGCTGTTCTTTTCCTTTTAACCACCAAGAGCTCTGCTATAACTTCCATAGTTCTAACAAGAAAGCTGCTGGAACAGAGTTTGAGGATGGAAGACAAAGAAAGCTCAAGTTACATGTATGGGACTTACTGGCAACGTGCCTTGTAACTCTGTTTTCACCTGCAAAATGTTTTCCTTCTATCTTTTAAGGACAAAAGATTTTTCAAATGAATAGCATAATACTTAGTATAAATACTATAAATAGCTTTCTAACCATTAAGAAGAATCCTGAGAATCACAGCAGGAAAATGGTATGGTTTCTAAACGTAATCTGACAGTAGATGTGACATATCCTTGCATTTTGGAAGTCTGGTCACCTCTGCACAAACTGCTTGACGTGCACCAAAGGTGGAAAACCCCACAGCCTTGAGCAAGGTGTTAACACCACGAGAGAAAGGCTGGGTGTAGGAGGGGATGGTGCTGACAGCCCCCCCCGCCTGGAGGGCGAGCGCACTGTGACAGAGCGCAGCGGTGGGGAACTGGCTGCCCAACAGCACAGCCCGTGAGCACTCTCACTGCAGAAAGCTGGTGGATATGTTGCATTTCTAGCTCAAGCAGCAGAGCCTGTAATATCCCATTCCCTTTGCCTTTCATGTGCAGGCTCAGAGCCTTAGAAAGCTATTGGCCCTTCGGGAGATATCTCCTCTGCTGGGAAAAGCTCAAGGCAGAGCACTGCATTTCTCTTTAAAAACACAAAACAAGAAACAGATTTGCTTCCCCTGGGTAACGTCAGGCTGCAGAGTTTCTCTTTGTTCAGCCCTGTTTTTACTTTTCAATAGGTGAATGAAATAGGACCTCAGAAGCCTTAATTTAAGTACTGAAATCTACATGTCAACACATCTCTTTTAGGGGGTCTCTGTCCAGACCCAGGATGTTACCTGACTCCCCTCTGATCCTCTACCAGGTTTGAATTCTCTCCGTGGAAGCGGCACACCACATGCACTCACCCCTGGGGATACCGCAGACCCACCTGAACCGTCATGCTGGCAAGGAAGACGTTCAGAAATTTGTTTGTGAGAATGTAAAATTGGAAAGGAAACCCTTCATTTCCTAGGAGAGCAAGCGTAGAGATACGGTGGCATGATATAACTCTAGATTTGCAATCACCTAGAGAGACTGTAAGCTGGAAATGACATTAATTTCTCAGTTTTACTTTTATTTTTCAGAGCACGCAAAGGAGGAAATGGTGCGTGAACCACTCCAAGCAAACCAACCCAGGTACCTGCAGTGTCTGATGCTTGACTGCCACGGGGAATTCATTTAGGTGAATCTGACTAAACAACAAACATTTACCATGTGAAGTTCTATCGCTGTGATCTCTTCAGATATGGGAATTAATTAACAGTCATCACATTATCCTGTTTCCAGCAGTAAGTGCTTCCTTCACAGTTAATGGCTCAAAGTAAAAGAGTGCACATGCTCAGCCAGAGATGCTTCAGAGAGACCAACTTGCTATGGGATTCTTGCTTCAGAAATCCTCTGTTCCCCTAATGCTGCCATTCCATTGGTGTTCTTCTCCCAGTGCACAATGCTATTAAAAATAATGCTTTAGAGCATCAGTAACATACTAAAAACAGCTACTGCAATGACACCGTAATAAAATCCGTCATGCTTTGAGCATATACAATCAAACATCTTACAGTTAATGATGTGGTGCAACTCCACCATCGAGAAATCAGGTAGAGAGTCACAAGCTGAAAGCAAGAAGCCATAAAAGCTTAAAGCTGATCACTAAAATTGCAAAGAATTCTGAAGTACAAGGCTGCCTACATCGAAACCCAAGCAAGCAGCAGGCTTCTTAGCTAGACATCCAAGTTTGCCAGCGGTGGAGGTGTAACACTGATGGAGAGTTTGGACATGAGGCTTTCCTGAAAATCTGCTTGAGAGCTTAGAAGCACATAAGGAGCTGCAGCAGGGAGACGACAGGACTCACCCAGCTTTAACCACCCACAAATCAGCCCATTACCCTGAGCCACATATTCTGGCCATCTCAAAGGAGGGCAACAGGAGGCCCCAGAACGTTTTTGGCCCCTAGGTAAGTGGAATTACCCCTGGAAATACCTCTCCCACATTCAAAGAGACTTCCCAGCGTCACCAGTCAATCATTACTGTGTTACTTTATGAATAATAAACAACTGCCTCACATCTGTGCACACTGATCAAAAACTTCAATTAATGCTTAAAGTTCCTTAATTTGAGAACAAGATGGGAAGTTTTTCAGGTATGCTCATGAAGTTATGATTCTGCACAGTACACAGCCATGCCCATTCAAAATACATGATACCTTTTAACCTACTCCTCTGGAATTATTTTCTGTCACTTCTATGAAGTCATTTGACAGAAAACCATGCATTCCACTATGCTTACCTTCAGCTACTTTGTATTCTAGCCTCACCTTCCGAATGCAGCTGAGGATGCTTGAAAACACTGTATGAATGTCTTCTGCTGGTAGGCAGTGCAGCCATTAGCAATACAACAGAATAAAGCAGCTGACACATTCCTGCTGTAAGGCGGGGAACAGTATGGAAAAAAGGCAACAGAAGGGAAAATCCTTTTCTTCCTAGCAGAGCCAAGGATTAAACAAATAGCCAAAAAGGAGGCCTAATGCAATTCTGATTTTCACAAGGCTCAGTAGGACATGGAGTTTTGGCTTAATCTTCTATTCACATTTCAAAGTTATCTTTTAGGTGCCAATAAGCAAAACATATAAAATCTGCTCATCTTCCCTGGTTAACAAAACCGTGTTTTAATGAATGCCTAACGTCTGAGTCTTATCTCTGACATGGTGTCAAAAACAGCAAGCAACGGTACCTTAGGAAGCAACTCTATTGAGAAAGTCCATACTAAGGAAACCCTGCCTTTAGGTTGGGTTTCTAAAAAGGGCTCTTGTTTTTATCTTATCTTCTCTTCTCTGTGTAAAAGGAACTGAACACAACATATGCTAGCTGGAGCTTGTAGCAAGCAAGCATAATAAGCATAGATTAAAATATTCAAACGATCTTTTACAAATTACAAAACACCGTTCGTGATTAAATTTTGCAAATCTGAAACATTTTGTCTTCAAAATTGGTGGAGATTTGACTGACACTAGATTCACACATTCAAGAAAGAGAAGATCTCAAATGTTTTTCAAAAAGTATGTCTGAACAGCACTGCACATATACTAAAACAAATCCTAAGCCTGGCCAATTTATAATCCTTAGATAAACGGATGTAAGCAGAGACGTCAGTGCTCCACAGAGATCAATCCTGATTTTTTCCGCGCCGTAACAACATTGCAAATTCACAGCATCTTATACACGACTTGGTTTTTAATTCTTGTGTTTCCTTTTTGTGACACTATTCACAAAGCAATATAAAGACTGCAGTGCATGTTTAGTTCTGCATCATGCTAAGAATACGATGGCACTGTTCAATGCATGACTTCACACTAAGTGACTCATTTAACTTGGGCTTCCAGTGTTGTCTTCAAGCACAAGGAACAAGGCTGTGCAGGCTGCACGAGTAGGATTAGCGCGGCAGCATCTCAGAGAGAATTTCCTAAGGGAGAGGGCATAAGGAAGAGAGAAACAGTATAAAACATTTAGAAAAGCTAGGTATGGTGCAAGGGTTTTCAACGTATTAGCTGTCTCAGGTTCAAAGAATGAGATATGAGACTGAATTTATTTCTTCAGTTTGTAAGAATAGATCTGAGGGCCACGTGGTCTTATCGGAGCACTTAATGTTCTGCTGTATGTGACTTAGAGTGATAAGAAGAGCCATTAGCTTCAAATAGAGTTTGTTCTTCCTAAGAGCTTCAGCTGAAAACTACTACAATATAAGATATAGCTGCACGCTGATGACTTGGTAGCTCCACAACATCATCTCTACGGTATTAAACTATTTCTATTAAACTTCAAGTGTGTTTTCACAGCCACCCTAATGCCACGGCATTCTCATGAAGCTTGGCCAGCATAAGCACGCAGAGAAGACACAGCTGAGCCACTCCCAGCTGCCAGCAGTAGCCTGGTTTAGACAAACAACATGGCAATTTCCTTCTTCTTTTCATCGTCTTTAGCTACGCATGGTACCTCCCATGGTTAAGAAATGCAGCTCTGTCTCTCTACTCTTGACGGGAGTGGAAATGCTGAGCCGACCCCATGCACAGCCACGCAGACGGAGCTCTCCAGTGCCACGGAATGCAAACACCATCACGCAATTTGGGTGCAGCCTGTTCACCTCCAGCTTCGCCTGCAAGGGGAAAAGAGGCCTGAGCTGTCGAGTGTCAGTCTGGAGAGAGGAGATGCAGGCAAAGAGGAGGAAGAACTGCTCACAGCCTGCTACCCAAATCTTCTCAGGTGGCCTCAGTGAAGCCATATCCAAGTTTGAGCCACCTTTAAACCTCCAAGTTCACTGCCTAGTTTTAATGAATAAGCACGTTAGGAAACTTGCCAAGGGAGAAATACTGGAAGAACAGTCGATAAAACCAATAGCAAAACTAGTTTGCAACTGTGCCTGGCCCAATTGACTAAAAAAAGTCATTACAGCACCTACTCCTTCTTATACAAAGCAATTAACTTGGGATGCAGGTAGATGATTGTGTACAAATGTGGACATTGATTTTGGCTGGGGGTTTTGTTTATGCAAACGTTACTAAGAGATGCTGGATCGTACACAGCATGCTGTGCAGCCGCGAGATGCTAGCCCTCCAGTCATATCCCAACTCGCAGAGCTTGCTGGGATCTCCTAAGGAGCCAGGGTAATTATAAACAGACGACATGCATGTTCCTTGAAAGCAGACCCATTTCATGAAATAAATATCATTTCATTTGTACCGCTAGAATACTCACAGAGATCAAGCAGAACAGAGCTGCTCTCAGAGGGCTGGCTGTTTGGCTGGGTTAGGTGCTTGCTGAAGCCCTTTCTGAACTACCTCACTCTACTTTTAGGTCTGCAAAAATCTATTCAAATCCTAACAGGAACAGGATTTTCAGAATGATTCCTATTGCTCTGTGGCTCTGAAGGGACCAGAAATTAAGGGAATTTTTTTCTCATGTGAAGTTTGTTTTCCTGGTCTCATGATGTTATTAGATTATTAATAATAGCATGAAGAAAACAGAAATAAATGTGGTATTTCAAACTTCAAAAGCCAGGTGTTATTTGAGTTTTCTGTACGGATTTACACCAGCGATTTTCATGAATCAAATCTTGTTTGACTTACTAATGCAAGGTATTCCCTCTTGATATTAACTTTCAAATGAGTCCTCCCATTACCTCCATGTTTCAACTTACAACAGGTTGTTTGTGTTGTAACACATCAAACAGAGCCAAAATTGTATACGACATGCAAACCAGCAGTTTATGAAAGAAGACAGAATCTAATATCTAGCTTCTCAGGATGATGGTCAGAACCAGTGCTACCTTTGCAACAGTAATGCTTGAACCGAAAGGGTTTCTTCTTTGCTGTGCTGTGCTGCAAGGAACCCGATCAATCTGCCTTTTGCTTTAAAACAATGACCAAATTGCTAATTACACTCACAAACGTCTATTGATTTGCTGAGAAGCTCACGATATACTTCATAATAGTCCGCTATTATAGTCTGCTCGTAATAGCCTTCTATTTTGTCCCTACTTAAGATCTGTGTCTATACCAATCTTACTGCTTTTTCCCTGTGCTGATATTTTGTTTAGACACATCTTCCTCCACTACTGTCCGTGTTATAGCTCATCTTCGTATTGACTAGGCAGCTGAAAGGGAGAAGCAGAAAGGCACAGGAAAAGCCATCTCCCTGCTAACACAAAGAAGCTTTAGAGAGCTGAAGATCAAGTCCAGTGAAATAACCAGCTACGAGAGCAACCTGCAGGGAGCATTTACATGTTCTGAATACTACAAACCAAACCTCCCAGCCAGGGCAAACTAACATTAATCCTACAGGATTTTTTAGATCACGTGAGCATCCACTCTGCTCCCACAGTCTTCCTCTCCTGGAACAGATTCTCCAGCCGACTGCAAGGCCAGACTGCCCTGTGCTCACCTCCACAGAAGGTGGAAAGCTCTGAGAACACAACTATCTAGCACATACGAAATTCGGAGAAGGAGAGAGGAGTACCGGCTGCAGGCTCCTCAAACCACAGCTCAACAGCGTCTGTCCCAGGCATGCCTGTAGGCAGAGTCCAGCCTTCCTCTTCTCTAGGCAACCGAGCACGCACACAGAGGAGTTTCAAGAGAGAAATCCTGCCCGCATCAAGGATCGCCAGTTGTCGCCACACGTTTTGCAGTCAGTAGAAAGAACAGTTTCCACCACTCCTCACCAGCAGAGACTTGCAGCCTGCCTGGGGTTGATCGCATCCTCGGGAGCGAAGCGGCAGCACCGACAGCTCTGCTGGGTGCTGTCACGTGCACGGGGCGCGCGGCCCCCTTAGTCAGTAGGCAAAACTTTAAGCGGATGTGAGAGAAGAGGGAACACAGCCCCCAGTTTTGTTTTTGAAGTTGAGAAGACATCAGCCTCCAAAAATTTGGATCATTTTGAGAGGAATAAAAATTCTACTTTCAGAACTCTTTTCATTAAGTCCAAGAGAGAGATGCACTAGCGGTATCTGGGGATAACAAAAACATGGGCTTAGTTCTGCTAGACACGGAGCTCACCCCATCTTACCTTGGGCAGAGGGATTTAGGGCTGACAGTGATGGGAATTACTTCCAGCTCATCACTTTGTGGCCATGCTCAGGGGTGTCCATTTTTTTTCAGGAACTTAGCAGTTTTAGGGCACCATGATTCTTCTAAAGCTGTAGCTCTTTTTACAACATTTATTGCAAGCCTGACACATTCCCCAGTCCCTGATTTGTTAGGTCACTTCTCCTAATGCAGTCCTCTTGTTTCTAAAGCTAATGCTCTGATTTCTGGGGACACTAAAAATGCCAATCAAAGAGAAAAGCTATGCGGAAAATGTCAGTGAGTTTTCAAATGGGACTCCTTCCCTTCGCTTGAATAGCATTTTCTGAATGACCTGTTCCACAAGAACACATAAAACACTGAGTTCCACTCCTTGTCCATAACTGTATTACAAATTTCATGTGAAATTTCTCTATAAATCATCACAATGCAGGTCTAGACTCACTGTGTACATTTCTCATACCTGCCTAGCCTGGCGATTTCAGACACAAGAGGGCCAGAGATGACACTGGGCTAACAGCAATAGCTTCCACCTGAACCACAGAGTGAAGTCAGCGTGTCTCACTGCCTCCAGGTTTCAAGGTTGCTTAACTGGTGTGGTGCTTCAGAAGGCAAGAGTTTGCCCGGAAAGAACTTTCCTTGTTGCTGTTCTAGCTAACCTGCCTTTCTGCTATATTTTTTCAAACAGATCCACAGCAAGAGCCTTCTTCCTTTAAACACAATGGGCACTTTCACAGATGACCACAGTGCAATCACATAACTGCTGTTTAAAGTTTTAAACGTTTGAATTTTCATCACATTAAGACACTATTCACCTGTATAGCTTGTGTGCTTCACAAATAATTCTTCTATCATTTTATCTATCCCTTATTTTCTTCTTTGCTCCTTCCCTTCAGCTACTCTCTTCTCCACCATTTGCAAAGTTTCCGGTTTTCGTAAACTGATAATTACGTTAGTGTAATAAATTATTATTTCACCAAAAAGTATCACACTGACTGTGAAATATTTTTTTCCTCCTTAAAATTCAAACTCAACACTTTCTTAAAATGCGGTTTCAACTTTTTTGTGTGTGACAGAATACCAAGACCTTGATAATGCTGCAGAGGCTTTTGTTATTATTTTATAAGAGGTTGTTTGGATTTCCAAACATCATTTTAGTTTGTTAATAGCTGTTGGCTATAGGCTTTATTGATTTGTATAGTCACAGCCATTTTTTCTGTCTCTGACGTTTACAGCAGGAGCTGGGTTGCAATGCTGGCTTTGCAAAACAGTGGGAGCTTAGAGCAGCTGAGTCAAAGATATTATTTCCTGGGAAGGGACGAGGGAAAAGAAGTAAAACTGTTCCACAGGAAAAACAACAGCGCAGGTAGGGCACACAAGGATGTTTCAGTCAATATTTATCTCTTCAATCAATAAAACTTGATGTTCACCTCAGTGAAACCAATATCTGTTTAAGTGTTGCTGCTCCCTAGCCCACGCTACTTCCCCGTTTCCAGGATCTAATTGCATTGCTAAAGATTTCAGACTTGATCCTCCCCCAGCCTACTCTTTGCACTTCCAGAGTTCTTGCCACGGGCACAGCTGCAAGGAAGCATTATTCCCCTCGCTATTTCCCTAAGCCTGCACGAGCATGCTGCCTAGCCACAGCCCGCTAGCAACGTGGTAACTCCCGGTGACACAGACTGAAGGCTTCACTGCTGATGCGTCTCTCTTCAGCATCACGAGAGCTTTGCAAGCTATTTACTTATCATCTGGAGAGGAGGCGAAGGCAAGAGTCTCCGTGTTGCAGCAGTAAGCTCCTACGCATGAGCAGGGTCCACCCGAAGCCGCATGATCCATGAATTCGAAACTTTTTCAAAGCCGGGAAAAGGTGATGGCGTCTGAGGACGCTGCAGTAGTAAATGTTCACGCTCCTGTTAACAACCGATTTCGTGGGGGACAACCCTAACAAGACCGTTACTGCATGTTGGCACAGTGTGGTCAGCGGTGCCCACACTGACTCAAACTCCAGAACACCCTGAGCTTCACCACACCTACTAACGATAAAGTACCAAACACCGGAAACTCTGGCTGCTTTTTCACGTCAGGATTTTTGTTTTGCCCTATAAAGAAATCTAAGTTAAATCCCTGAAGAGGCTCTCTGCAGGCACAGTATCTAGCAAACATGTATATCGCTCTTTCTGTTGAAATCTGAGCACCAATCACCAACACTTGCCAACACACTCTTTTCAACTCCCCTTCACTGCCGACCTGGGTGTTCTCCTAGTCCCCTTTGAACCAAGAAGCTCATTTCTCCCTTTAACCTTCATCTCCCCTCTTCTCCTTTTGCACAAAATTGCAGGAAACTATTCTCAGGTTTCCTAAGCCAAAGAACGTTTTGGGTGCCAAACTGCATCAGGAGGAAGGAAAGAAAGAAAGAAAGAGCTTTCATTTAGCCTTATCACAAAACTGATAACCACATTATTATATATGCAAAGAACTCCATGCTTGTTTATCTGCAACAACAGAATGACAAATGCAAATATACATATGAAAAGCCTGAATATTTCAAGCTGCCGGCACTTCAGTCAAGAATATTATATGCTCGAAATACAAATCCAATTATTCAGTTACATCAAGTTTACTAATACCTCCCTGGTAATTTTCTGTTTTCCTCCAACAAGCCCTACCAGACTGACGGTTTTGTTTTTCAGGAAAACAATATGAGAAGGAAAAGTTCACTTTCTAAACACTGTGCAGCCTTGACAATGAGCAGTCTGGTACACACTGGGACTGGTTACCATTGGTTGTGTTGCAAGCCTTCTTTCCATTCAACTAAGTTTGAAATGTTACTCAAACACTGAAATACGTCATCATATTGACTGCCAAAGCAAGAAGTTTGAACAATCTTAACTAGCATTTGACAGCACACATCTCTAAGTCATGGCCCAGTAGAATTGCTTCCTACAGGGCAACTGAGAAAATGTGATTGTCCTGTAACCAGAGGTGTCTTTTGTTTTGATTTTGTGTTCCATTTTTTTTTTTTTTCCTTTTCTGTTTGCCAATACCTCCCATTCAACAAAACTTTGCTGTGCATTGGCAGCACTAAGCTCTTAGAGTATTCTGGTAACATATCCTGCAGCAGATCAAGCCATTACTCACACACCAGAATAAATACACAGCCCCAAATACTGTTGAGAACGCAACTGCATCTGGATTTCTCATGCAGGTATTTCACCTCCCCATTTACATTCTCATTATCTCTTCTACTGAATGCGCTTGCATCAGCCATCCTGGGGATGAATCTGGATAAAATACACTCAGATAATGAGGAGAACCCTGGAGCAGCAGGGCTACCCTAAAATAATCATCACAGAAAAGTACGTCTGCAATTTCAAGTAGTATGCCAGAAAAACTTTCAACCTAAATTATCACCCTTCTTGACCAAATATGTTTTTTTCAGACATGCCCTGACCTCCAGTTCATTTATTGTTTGCCAAGGGCACTGGTGGCATCTGAGGGAGGGCAATGTTTTGTGCTGGGGCTGTGACCCCATGCTCTTCCTGCCCCTCCCAGCAGGGCACACCCACCCCCAGGAACACTTCAGGGAGGAGGGAGGGGGTCCCAACAAACCAGCAACACTGCAGGCAAAAGCACCATTACTACTACTGATGCCATGCACCAAAGAAACACAGCAAGCGAAGGCAGTCAGCTGCAGACAGTTCAAACATCAACTTGTCCAGCACAGGAGCAACTCTGGTGCCTACCCAGACCACATACAGGTGTCAAGGGCTGGGTTTTACCCCCTAGCATTGCTGTGACACCCAATTAGTGCTGGAATTTGTGGTGTAGATGCTCCAGGACAGCCACACTCCCTGGAGCATCCAGAACAACGCCAGGCACTGTGCACAGCCGCCATGGCTCCCCCGAGGTGTGGTCCATCTCACTGC
Source organism: Alectura lathami (assembly GCA_013399715.1). Lineage (NCBI taxonomy): Eukaryota > Metazoa > Chordata > Aves > Galliformes > Megapodiidae > Alectura > Alectura lathami. The sequence continues at coordinate 245,882 of VXAV01007773.1, read as the reverse complement.
ATTTGGGACCCGGCATGAGCATTGCTCGTATTCTCCAAGTAAGATGCTTGAACTTCCAACAAACTGTGGGCCCTGATGGATGTCCCAGTGCTCTCTGCAGCCAGAGGACAGAACCACAGCCTTCATCAAGGCCTGTGGATGAAGATGAGCAGCAGGGAAGGCGTTAGACATACTGGTGGTACGCCTAGGCCCCAGGGACTGAGCCCAGGCACCAGTGAACCAAAGCCGTGTGCAGGACTGCAGTCTTCCATGAAGTCTTCTCCCTGGACAAGCGCAACGGTGCAGGCTCCTGCACACGACTGGGACCCGTGGGCACCTCCAGTCAGGCCGCACAAATCACTTCCCAGGTGTGCTGCCCCTTTCTTGCCATCTCTAAAGGGAGCCAAGAGAACAACCTTGGCACAAGAGGCTTGACTTTCAGTTAGCTAATGTGAGGTGAGCCAAATCTGGGACAGACTGTCAAAATGGCAAGCAATTCATTATTCATACACTGAGAACGTGATGCCAGGGTTGCAAAGCATGAAGTCTATACAGCATAGAGCTGGACCACTTCCAGGATATTATTTTATCTTCTTTTTCTCTGGCTCCCAATGTTATTCGTCTGTCTTTCATCCATGCCCTTCTAGTATCACCATTTAATTGGGTGATTGGCAGGGAATGGCACTGCAGGACATGATATGATGATGTATCAGTTCTGCTGCCAAAGAGGATGCCCCCTCCCTCCAGCCTCCCTCCTCCCACCTGATCGCTGCTGCTTCTAGCTCGCAGCAAAGTCCTGCCTGAATGCACTGACATGATGGAGAACAGCAATCAGGCAAAAAAATACATATTTCTGCCATTCTAATGAACTGGCTCATGGAAGGGAGCAGTGGGAGGCCCAGGCCAGCAAACAAAGGAAAGGAAAAACAGAAGAAGAAGAAATAGTGGATGCAGGGCTAAAAGGTAAGCAAGCAGCTCTCCCCTCTCAACAGGAACAAGCCTGCAGACACGCTCTGCAGCCTTAGATGTCACCAGCCCAACTTACCCAACCGACTGGCTCCTAATTAGCAGCTTCACTTAGTTGATTGGAGTGGCAGCAGAAGGCAACTGAGAGCAGCCATGTATAAACACTACAAGCCCAGAGAGTCCCGGCGCCTGGGGGAGGCTCATGGCTCCACCTAGCATCACGCTGTGTGAACTGGGCAAGAGAGATGTCATGGGTCAGAGGACTCAGCCAGTGCTGGAGAAATTCAGACCCTGAGGTGAGTGAAGCCCAACATTCACCAGCTTCTCACAGCTTGGAGAAGGACCATGGCTCTCCCAGTTCGCCCACATCTATCCTTAAGAGAAAACAAGCCTTACTGTAACCTAAATGGGTATGTTCCCGTTGGAAGGTTGATGACAGAGCAGCCTCCTGATGGAAATGTTCAGCTGAAGAATTCCTGGCCAGCCCTCACCATTGATCAGCTCCCAGCTCTCGATGCAAGGTGATTTGTCATTATATGCTAAGAGAAGAGAGACTTGAAGCTTTGCCCAAGGTCACACTACAAATTTTGAGAGGTCAGAAACTAAGTTCAGCTCCTTTGGGTCCAATGCCAGTAGCTTAATGGAAAACACATCCTTTCTGTTCAGAGACCTGTTAGGATCAGCCGTATGCTCCTGTTCCTCTCAGTATGAGATCAGGCTTTCTTCAGCAAATATGAACAGACCTGGGACCGATCTGGAGCAATCCAAAAGTATTCCTGTAGATTTCTCATGCAGTTATTGTCCCTTTCCTTGAATTTCTCTTCTTTCCCTCCTTTGCAGTGTCTATGAATTCTTTTGTCTTCTTCTCTCACTTAATGATCCCTTTTACTTTCTGTGCTGTACTTTTTTATTTCTCCCTGCTGTACAAGAAGAGGCTTGTATCTGTAGACTACAACATTGCTTGTTAACGACAAGTTATCCCTCACCAATTACTTTGCTGGGATTTTATTACCCTGTCACTACCTTATCTCCAACAATCTGCTGCAACTTTTGGCCAGAAAGAGACGAAACAAAATTTGCTTTATGACTATGCCCCTGAACCCCGAAACAGAAAAGCAGAGCTATTCCCAGAGAATACGTTGCCATTTCTTTCTACAGAATATTACTCTCTGTTACCATTATATCTGGAAAAGACTTGAGAAGATCACTAGGACGGCATTAGCAGTTCAATTTTGAGACTCAGAGATAAAGAAAAGCCATTTTGGGTTACACTATTTCGAGTAATGCTGGCCAACGGCAACAAAGAGCAAATCAACCTAAGTATGAAAGACCAGTCATGGATACGACCTTTAAGAAATACACACTACTACTGCCCGGAATGCTGCACTTGCAGTGATTTATGAATGCACAAAAATAGACCGTTATTTAACATGAAGACAACACGACTTTCGGAAGGCCATGGAGAACATGCCTTCCTGCCATTCCCATCGCGCATCATCCAGAGCCTGCCGTCCTGAAGTTCCCTCTCTCGGGTACAAGTTTTGCACCACGTCACCTCTCAAACATCAGCAGCCATGCTGCAGAGCAGAGTCCTTCAGCAGCACTTCCTACGGATGCACTCATCAGTGTGCTTATCCTGATCTCTTCTGAAGGCTTCAAATACATGAGGACACCTTACCAGCACCCACACGGTGCTTTAAGGGCGATGATCCTGAAGTCTCCTCTGTTCTGTGTCGCAATGTGAGTGCACCAGTCCATTTGCTGGGTGTCCTGCTCCAAGAAATTATCTAACCCCTCAGATGTATTCTCCTTTTTCTCCTTAGACCCAGTTCCCCCTCTAGCATCTCCATCCAACTTCAGTTATTTTCATCAAAGCCTTTCTCAAAGAGGTCTATCGGCAATTACAAGAAACATAAAGATGTGAATTTCAGTAGTATCTCTTTTAGAAATATGTTAAATATTTTAACTCTCCCTCAGAGAAAGGTACAACTTAAAACCCCTGAAATTCTACATTTCACTGTTGGTAATGAACATCGCTCTAATTGCTCGGTTCACAAACAGGGCAGCCGGCCTCCAGCGTGCTTCAGTACTGGTGCTGCCTCAGGAAGCTCCGCTCTGAGCTGGTGGGGCTTCTGGCTTGATCCAGTGAACATGGCTGAACTCAGCTTTGAGAGAAGCGCCCTGCCTTGACCCGAGCTGGAACACTACTCCTAACTTTCTCAGCTAGTAGGCTGTAAGCACTTCCATCAGCTGAGCACTGCCTTTTGAGGTTACAAATAAAATGGCAATTTCCTTGCTCAAAAGAGTTCAGAGTACAATAATTGATTTTCTTCCAGATGTAGAAAAAAGAGACGAAGGAAGAAGTCCCTGTTGTCTTCTGCAGGGAAGCCTGGTCCTAGACTGTTGGCTGTCTTTCCCATATTAAGTACAACATCTGTTCCTATGCTTTGTCCATATGCAGCCAGGCTGCAATAGACATGGATCCACTCAGTGCAACACTAGGGAAGCCGTCCTGTTCGCACCAGCTAGCAAGGAGACGAGAGTGGGCAGGGAGGAGAAAGGAGCACTGTCCTCTCCTCATCTAAACGCAGGTCATGCACCAAAAGCTTTCAGAGAAAGCCTAGAANTTTTTTTTCCGTTTTTTTTTTTTTTTTTTTTTTTTTTGCTCCTGACTGCATGTTCTACCTGGTGACTCTTAAAACCCCTAACATTGATAAATCAAATCAATTAAGGTAAACCTAACATATTTAGATTTGCTATTTAGTGCTGTAAACTTAATCTAGGTTTAGATTCATTTCAGAGCAACGCATAAACACACATTAAAGGAATTGCCAAGTGGGTTTAATGCCATGCCTAGTTGATTTATACTCATTATTTCTGGGGGAAAAGATCAATTGCTTACAGTACAACACAGAAACTGTGTTGCATGTTGTTGGGGGACTTCTGGGGGTGGGTGAGAGCAAAGGGGGAAGGAACAGACTCCAGAGAAGCTGGTTTCAGTGCATACAAAACTGATTTTCCTCTAGCTCAATAACAGTTTTGTGTAACAGAATAAACTTGGAATTTATATACTCTAGCTTCTTACAGATTCAGGGTAATCACAAGCACTTACAAGGCAAATCCAGCAGCCATTCTGCAGGCAACAGCAGTTAACACAGCCTGGAACACATAAATCCATTTTTATCAAAACAGGCAGTGTTGGCTTAGAGAGAACAAGGGCACTACCTGCAATGTTCAACGAAATAGCAAGGGCTCCACCAAGTAACGGAGGCTACAGGGGCTGCTGTCTGACCCTGCCTGTCTCCAGAGGACACCCAGCGCCACAGCAGCACACGGACACAGAGCTACCCTGCACCCCTCCACGCGGTGCTCGGCTTCCGAGCTGCCTGCCCCATGGGTACCCCAGCTCCAGGCCACGGTGGGTCCCCAAACCCACTCATGACAGGCAGGTTACCATGTGTGGACCTTGCAAGGTGTAAATTTCTGGTTAACTGAAAGACTGCTTTCACACACACCCCCTCCATACCTCAGATAACCTGGGCATTTTCCCAGTGCCTGATCCTGAGACAGCTAGGAATATATTTCTTTAATGGCATCTCATGCTGCTGCGATTTCTCATGTGACAAGCTAGAGCTGAGATTTCTTGCTCCTGGCACCACAAAATCCAGAGGAAACCCTGTGGGAGCTCCTGCCCCAATGTGCTTGGAGCTGGAGACAGCACAGGCAGAATGAGAGTTTCTCATGCTGGTAGCCCTTCTGTTTCATTTTGCCTCTCCTCCAGCTTCTCCCTAATTGGGTCTTGATGATCCTCATCTCCTTCCAGTCTCACTTTGCCTTTCTTCCAAGATTTGTTTTATAAGTTACTCAAAGGAGCAACAACTACCTACACTAGCACGCTGTGGGCCATGTATTCCAACGGCATAAATCACCAGGCACCCCTTCACACCAGCTGAAAGCTTGGCCTATTATTTTAATGGGTAACAACAAAAATCAAAGCATGGCAGTCATGAAACACTGCCAATGACTGACACTGCATCTGCCAAAATTTAAAAGCAACTTCTCCTAGGGGGTATAGTTTGTGCTTATAAAACAGCCTGCTGTGTTCAGTGCACCCCTGAGATGCTGGTGAGCAGAAGCAGGGTGCACCACAGGCAAGTAAAACCTGAGCACAACCCAGTAAATCTCTGCCCAGCAGAGCCTCCCAGGCTGCACTCCAGCAGGAGCAGTCTGTGATCGATCCTCCAAAAGGCAGCTGCTAGACTATCTGGCACCAGCTGGAGGATTTTTTTAAAATGGCAACTTTTTGCCTACATTTCAGGTTGAGAGCCTGAAAGCTGTGGCCTCATCACATGGCATTTTCCCTACCTTCCTGTAGGGATCACTTAAAATCTATTTCTCAAATGAACCTGCTGCTGTTTATGAAGCACAGAGGAAACTAATCTCTTCAATGAAGAGTTTGTTACTGTTTTCAGTTGCTTGGGTTAAGGCAACCAACTCCTTTCTACAGTATTTGAGATGCTACTGAAGTTTCATTATTAACAATAATTGTTATAATACCCTACAGGACAGAATAATTCACTGAGGAAAAGCTACTCACACACCTGTCCTAGCTTGGGTGGGAACGATTTAAGAAACCAGTTCTGCTGAAACCTGTGGGGCTGCTTGCCAGCTACGGTTGTACTGGAGTCACTAAGCCACGGATGCAAAAGCACAGCTTTGCAGTCCTCCTCAGAGAGAAGTGTGCTTTTGTGCAACCGTTAATATAGAAATAAATAATTACATGCTTATTTGGAATCTAATTACTGAAGGCTCAGCCTCCTTTTAAAGGGTGGAGGCTTCCCATTGAAATAGATAACCACGCGTTTTCCTGTGCTTTTGATGTTGAAAGCTATTCCAGAAAAATTTTAGGCAAAACTGAAATTACAGCACTGTGAAATTGCCCTCAAAGAGGCATTCATACAGCTGCATATTTATTCTGACCATTTTGCTCCCTGAAATTCATACTTGTTCTCTGTCATATGAGATTTTTGAAATGCTCACTGCAGATTTCACCAGACCAGAAATCACACTTGCCTGCTGGTAGCACTGAATGACTCCCCATAGTGGTGCCTTGCTTAATTGAGTTCTGCTTTCTAAATTAAAGAAAGCAAGGAGGCAAAAGCAGATGTGAATGAAGAGGTTCTACAAGATCTGCATGATTTGCAAAACTCCTTTTAAAGTTAGGCTTTTAAATCAAGTGCTAAACCAAAGTTACAGCTGTTTGAATCTTTGCATTGCTGAACAAGTAGGTTTCAAAATGTTCTTAATTTCTGTACAAAAGGCCCAGCCTCACTGAAGAAGCCGGGGGCCGGACTGCTCAGCACTGCCCAGGGTCACATCCTCCCTGGGAATCCCCTTAGGCCTGCTGCTCATCTGCACAGGGCAACCCAGCTCCTCCAGCAAGGCAAGAGCCTGGGGTGCCGACAGCAGAGCACTTTGTACCACATCTCTACCACCCTTTGCTGCACCTCTGCCCCCACTGGTGGCCAGAAGACTGGAGGTGAGCCCGTTGTGCTCCTGCTGTAGCTCGGTAACTTCCAAGCCAGGCGAGACCTGCGCAGGAGCAGAGTTACCCAGCCTGGAGAGGAAGCTGGTCTGCTCCCCTCCATGGTGTGAACACAGACTGGCACAGAGGTAACAGACAGACCTGGGTTTGTGCACGAGCTACAGCAACAGGATACTTGGCAGGATGGTCCTAGGAACCTCCAAAGCCCCTACGTGGGCCACAAGTGAAACGCAGCAGAAGGTGTAGCGCTCGACAGCTAGCTTCAGGCAGTGGGAACAGGACACCTTCCCCATCCCAGCACACACTCCCTGTTGCTGCACTGTTCTTCCACAGTTCAGTTGCCTCAGCACCGCTGACCACTCCGACTGTGACAGCAAAGCAGAGAGCGCTACAGTGGTGAAAGGGGCCACATCACTACCTGGAGAGACAGAGTTAAATTTATTTTCTCTAAAACTGGTAGCACTGTGTGTACCCCTAAGAAAAAGCACAACATTTCTACAAAGTGAAGAAGTTCAAATAAGGACAGATGAAAATTAATGAACCCCCAAATGCTAAAAGCTTAAACTCCTTATTTGGATAGGCATCTTTTTTCCACACCCTGACTGAATGTCTGATCACACAGCCCAGCCATGGCTTTCGTGGAACGCCTGGATGATTGCATCTTGCTGCCTTCATCCATTCCCCCCTCAAAGACTTCAAGCCTTTTCATTTAGCCTTCAGCTCCAGCTCTACGCTCCTCATTAGCTGCATGAAAGCCTCACAGCACATGTAGCTCTGCTGCTGAACAGCAAACACTTTCCTATCCCCTCCTTACCAACTTCTAAGTAACAGCTGATGGAGACTTTCTTAAGACACACGCAGTACTCAACGTGACAAACTGGAGGACACCTGAAAAAACACAAAATTCAAAAGCAAGAACTAATATTATACTACAGTTCACTGCCTTCTTGGATGGATCTTCTTCTATCTGCTATCATTCTCCATATGCAAGAATAACTTCCAGCATGTGAATTCATTCGGGCTGAGGACCTGCATGCAAACAGCGCAATTTCCACGGACACTTTAAAAACATCCAACACAAAACCAGCTTCTGTGGCCTTGCCTAGTTGCTTTGTTCCCAGTATAGTTTGATTGCTCTTACGGAGCGTTAACATCCGCAGCATTGATAACGAGCAGTTTAATACATGGTAATAGCTTCAGGAGTACTAGTAGTGCCGTCAGTAGCAATTCACTGTTCGCCAGAAAACTTACTGCAACTGTGACATGCCCCTGGTTGGAACAAACATGACAATCAGCAGCTTTCATGCTATCATTGTAGAAATACATCGTCATGTTGCTTTTCTTTACTGGCTCAAACAAAAGCAGATTTTATATATGGCAAAAAATTCTGCTTTGTTTTCTTAAAAGAGCAGTTTTAATTCATTTCCACCTTGGCCATCCTGAATCTGGAATATAATTATGGAAAAGCACCAACAAGAAACGAGAGTGTCCTGTGCTCCAAGGGAATAAGAAAGACTGCCTGTTGGGTTCTGGAGCCCACTACAGGTGGCTCAACACCACGTAGCTCAACCAGCAGCTTCCCTGCGGGAAGGAGTGGGTTCACACACAGAGTAAAGAAATTCAGATTAATTTTCAATCCCTGAGGCTCATTATATGCCTTTCCTCACCAGATTAAAGAGTCCTTTTTCCTTTTTAGAAGTTTCTCCACATCAAACTCCATTTCCAATCATGCAGATTGGCATCTTGCTCCTGATCCAGGCTTTGAAAAGGGTTAATATCTGGTTTTCTAGTTTGCAGAGACCTTTCATTAAAGTCTTGTGAGCAGAGATGGTAAAAATAAAATACCTGACCTGCAGGAAACAAAAATTATGAAAGTCTGGTATGTCTTAGAAAAGAATTAATCTCATTTGCATCAAATATAATAGTAAAATAACTTGAATGTAGTGATTTTGACAATAATCACAGTTGAAACAGAAGGCAAAATTAATTGTTTCAGTCTCAAAAATGCCCTAATAACGACAGGCTACTGGAAACATCAGTGTGTAGAGTGTTCCTTGTGCAATGTTTGTATTCAAAGGACTTGTTCTTTTAGACAGAAGAGAGACTCGCAACCAACGTATTTCTCATGTCATTCGAAAGCCTGGATCTATGGCTGCATCAGATGTTGATATGCAAAACAGAGTACAGTCTGCAGCCTAGCACAACTAAGGATTTCCATCAGAACTACGTGCTAGTTAGCATTCTAGTTCAGTGACATGGCTTAATCACATTAGGTTTAAGAAGGGATTAAGAAAGGAAATTGCAGATAAAAGGATGCTTGGTGGCTTTTAGTCTACAAAGTGAAGCTGATGATGAAGCTGGGGAGCATGAAGCTGCGCAAGCCAACTGGAAGAAAACAAAGATGTAGCCCACAGCACCCCCTCACAAGTGTGCATGAGGAGAATGCAGCTTATGTCCTTGGGGTGCATATATGCTCTTAGCAGCAAAGATATTACACTTTCAGTACAGTTACATGCTCTCTTCAGGCTGTTTAGGTACGCTCAATTCAGGCAGCAATTCTGTCTCTGCAAGCAATGTGTGAACACAAGTGCCAGCAGCCTTACACCCTCAAAGCTGAAAGGCCGGAGGGAGGGAGAAGCACGCTTCTGCTGGGGGCAGACTTGCAAGCCTGGGAGCCAAGAAGGAAAGAAGGGTCACAGAGGTGGCAAGCTGGCAGGCTGAGACAGTCTTTTTCCCCTCAAGCCTATTGTGCTGTTCCAGCCTTCCTCAAGACACAGCTTGTTCGTTTCAGATTCCCCCAGGTCCTCGCTATCTGCCTTCCCAGCCACAAACACACCGCGCTGTACGTGGGAGGGATCCTGCGTGCTGGCACCAAGCACCCGGCCCAGCCAGCTGCGACTGCGCTCTGTGAAGCGCTGTGAGCAGCGAGGCTGCGAGCAGCAACGTCTCAAAGCAGCGTGCTGGCAGCGGTGCTCCACTGCAGCATGGCCGCGCAGGTAGCGCATCTTGCTCCCTCCAACAGCAAGACCGTGAGGGAGGGCTGCAGGCAGAAGCTGCTCCACTTGTTTTGCCACTCCCTGTGGCTTTTCCATTTCCCCTGGTTACTGCCATCTCTCCTGTTTTCACAGGAGTAGCAGGCAGATTTTCCTCCTGTGCCACAGTGCCTTTTATAAAGCAACAAAAGAGAAAGTTAACGCTTGCCAAACGCTGTAGATGTCTCCTCAGTTTCCTGAATTTCCAGGCCCATGCATCGTAATTTTGCTCTGCAGTAGGAAAAAACACAACAAGCATGGGGAACTGGGTAGGGAATGGGACCTCTAGAGTATAAGTAGGCTTTGCGTGACCTGGTAACAACATACACGTCTACTGCCACCCCTGGAGGCGCTTCTAAAAGCAAGCACCCCTAGAGGTGGCACTGGGTGAGGTTTGGATTCTTGTCTTTTGGGTGGATTTACAGAAGCCCTCATCTACAGAGAGGCCATTCCATGCTCCAAAGTGGCCTCACTCCAAACTGTTTTACATCAAAGCCATGATTTAATCTACACGATTTCACACATGGCACAGCTTTGCTACAAATTTATGCTTACAAAGATTTTGACTATGTTGAAATTCCCATTATCTGTTAAAATCTAACTTGTGAGAAATTCCATGGGGCTCATTCAGCATCAGACTGCAAAATAAGGCTTTTCCAACTCTGCTAATCATTCTTCCCAAACACCTTGCTGGTGAAGATCATACTTCATTTTCTTAAAGCCTGGATTTTCTGGAACATTTTCAGTGATGATTTCCTTTCTCTGGGTTCCTTTCTCTTAGTGTAATCCATCTTTCATCACCAAAGCGGTTTTAGGCCATGACAGCTGTGGCATATGCCCTGGAAAATGACACACTGCAAAGCGACATCCATTGTCAAAATACAGCTAAAAAACACTGTCTCTCTAAGCCAAGCAAGGAAATCGAGCAGCATATACACATCTGCACCTTTTGCTGGCAGGGAACAAAGCAGGCCACCTCTGGTGATACCAAGGAAGCTTGGGAAACAAGAAGAACAAACAACCTCAGCAGTAACCAGAGCTCCAGTTCCCTTTGCAACTCAGACCACCTCCTGCGTATGCCTCCACAGTACTTGAAGTCCACGTTACTACTTCAAAATAGTATAAAGCAGACATCCCACGAGGAAAAAAAAGAAAAGTAGAAAAAAATCAAGTATGTAGAAACCATTTTCAAGCATGTGTCAGAATGAGTTGGCAGAAAACTTCCCCCTGTATCGCAGCAGATGCAGAAATGTTAATGTGAGTTACACCCAGTGACAAACCTACTCACTGCCACCGCTGAGCCAAATTCTAATTATTCCCGCAAGCATACGCTCAGCAGTAGAGATGGTTAGGAAATCTATCTCGAGAAAGCTCTTCTCTGCCTCTTTTGTAAGAAGCACCAATAACAAATTTTAAACTGAGCATCCTTGGACTTCTCCCCACGTTCATTGCCATATTACCCATGCACTCATTGTAGTGCTAAGCTCATCACTTTTTCTTTTTTTGCAGCTGACTAAAGATTTCCTTTCTACTGATCATCTAAGAAAGAAATAATTAGTCTTGGAAAGGAAAGCTGAGTTTTAAAGAAGAGCTAATTTCTGCTCCAACACTACAGAGGTAAGAATCACCCTATTTCAAGGGGGGAAAATAAATAAATAAATAACTCAAACACATTTCTCTCTGATAGGAAGGAAAATGCAGGGAGAAGAGCCATGTGCTGACTGGATTTTGAGAAGAAAGGCTCCTCAGTATTCCTGAGGAGCATAAAACATGCAGAACTTCTGCCAGTGCATTTCTGCCTTTAAAACAGACTACGTACCAAGGAGCTTCTCCAGCTTTTTCTCAGCTTACGTTTCCTCTGTTTAAACTACTGTTGGCAATACCTTGCTACCACCCCTCAAACGTGCTTCGCAGATACATAAGACACACAGAACAACATTAAGTAAGGAACAGTGAGAAAGGGAGCTTTTATGTTGCTGAGAAGTAGTTACAAAACATCCTTCCACATTTATGACATTCTCAGAAGATGGTTACAAGGTACAGTGAAGCGCAGGGACTTCCAAAAAGCATTACCAAACGCGACAATCTGCATCGTTTAGAGAAACAGAGATGTTTATGTGAACTACATGAGCGTGCTGCCAGCCAGTTTGCTGAAAGCTCTGCGTGGCCAAACAAACAACAGCTTGTATCTTTACTGCAAAGGAAAGTAAAATAAAATGCTAATTAAAATGCACTGTCATGAAAGTGCTGAAATCATAGCCGTACAGAGACAGGGATGATACCTTATATACTTGACCACCTGCACAAACGTGTCGTTTTGTGCATGCACTCTGCCAACACGCTTCATTCCTCTGCAGGTGCTATGTCTTCAGGAGATTTTAACTTTTGTTGCCTTTCTTGCAGCTTAGGTCTTCTCTTTCCTCTGTATCAGACACAACCAGACAGCGGGACACAATGATGTGTCATGAGCTTGCTGCCCCGTTATGGGAACGAAGCCACGAAATATCACACTTGTAAGATACCACTGAAACCTTCCACCCCACATGCCACCCAGGATCTGAACTGCAACACTGGAGTCTGCGAAGACACAAACACTGAGACATCCAACTGTTGGGACAACCCCAATTTAAGGGATAGAAAATAGCTTCTGGGTAGCGTGGTGCTTTACCAAATACCCTTTTCACTTGTTTGATCCTTGCTTCATTGCTACTTTTTCCAGCTACAGCTTTGCTGGTTCCTGCAGCTTTCCCATACACTATGTGGTTTCCCCCCACCCAGGAATCCCACCACAGCTCATCTTTCTACATTAATTCTGCTCATTTCTAAATGCAATTCCCACTGGTAAATGAACAAAACCCATGCAGCTGTGACTTAATTCTGCTTCCCCTTACACTTCTGGATGTTACTCAAGTCCCTCAAGTCACTTGTGGGACCAGAGCAAGGCCTACCACCATCTACCCAGATGCTCATTCTGTAGGCTTTTACAGGACTGGTAACCCCTGCCTCTTGGCAGGCTCGGTTCTTCCTTCCAGATCCCAGTTCCTTACGATCAAAAAGCTATTCCCAATTGTTTTCCATAGAAGTGTTCATGCCAAGAACACCAGAGGAACATGACGGTCAGACACCTGGAAGTTTCCAAACCAGCCCATGGGAGGGGTGGGCAAGAAAGCTACTAAATCCTTTCCCAGCCCCGGGAGACGAGTCAATCTCACAGCACTCCCACATGGTGCCTCAGACTGCGACTGCACTTCTAAAACATCCATTTTCTGCTCCTGCATAACCACCTTGCAGCCTCGCTGTCTTCCAGAGGCACCTGGGTATGCTCAAATCAGGTAGATGGCTGCAAGGCAAGTTTTAACTTCTGGAAGATTTTCATTCAGCATTCAAGTTCTGAAGGGCTTCCTACTTATTTCAGTGTTGCTGAAAAGCACTGGTGGATTTGGGACGTGGGGGCTGTTGCTGGAAAGAACTGATAACCTGCAAGTTCTCAGAGGTTTTGGGAAAGGGAAACATAACTCAATCCCACTGAAACAGAGAGGGAGATTGCTTTGGATCCCACTCTGTCAAAAATGGAGCAGCTCTCTGCATTACAGAATGCACAAATGAGTAGAATGAGCAACATTAACAGGCCTTGCTTTCTCAAGCAATGGAAACTTCAGTTACAATATTGCATTCACCAACGCCAAACACATTTCTCATCTAGTTCAAGTTTACCACACTGCGGCTAGCGCTATGGAATTGCTATCAAGTGATGTAAGAACAACACACTAAATATTCCCATAAAATAAATACATTTCATTGTGTTAAAACCAGGTAATCAGCTTTATAAATCCCTTCATTTCTGATTAATAGAGGTCTTCATTAACATGACTTGCTTTGATTAAGCATTAACCCTCTCTCCGTGGATAACTCAGTGCCAGTTTGCAGGTAGCAATATTTTTAATAATACAGTAAATTTTGTATGCAGAAATACAAATTAAGATGTCAAGGATTAATTTATTTTGCATTCACTTTGCAAGTGCTGGAATGAATGACAATTAGCTCATGGAGCAACAGTTTGTTGTTTCAATTAGTATTTTGACTTTGATTCAAGAAATTGGAAAATGAAGAGTCTGGGTGAAGAACATATCCCAAGTCCTGAAACCGCAAGAAGAGAAGTTGAGGCTCCGGGCCTCTCACAGACAGCCAGAGGTGATACCAGAACCCAAGTGCCTGGGCCAAAGCAGCACTCTCTGGACTACCAAAGGCCTTGTCCTGCTGTGGCTTAACAAGACCTTGGAAGAATGAGAATGTGGGCAAGGATGCGCTGTGTTCTTTGACCACACAAACAGAAATGCAATTAAAAGAACTTCTGAACGGTGACCCCTCCCTGAGCACACCGGTCATGTTTCCTGCTGTCCAGGGCTCCCAGCAGGTTCTCCAGATGTTACTACTTACAGAGGGAAATAAGAGGGGATTTCCTGGCACTCAAAGGTGCAGTTACATCACTGAGTAGTCACTCACAGAGAGGTGAGCTGATGGGACAGCAGCTGCCACGCTTGCCTACAGCCAGGATGGAAGCAGCCTCACAAGTCACGGAGATGCGGTGTTGAAGCATCACGCTCACTTCTCGGACACGTGCCATGTGCACGTCCCACAGCACAGCTGCCAGCCGTGACAATGTATGCTGCACTTGCAGTTCTGCTTACCTGTCTGGGGCCAGAAAGACTTCACTGCAGAAGAAATTCTGATCCCCTCTCTCATTCCAGTGAAAAGCAATTGAACAGGTGTCAGGTAGGAGAATTCATCAGAAGGCCTACAGCAAAGCAGACGGCGGCAAATGGAGAGACAAGATGCTGCCCTGTGGCCGTCCCTTCACTAGGAAGTCATGCCAAGAAAACAGAGACAGATGTCTGCAGAGAGGGTAGGTCTCAGATGGCCTCCAGCTACCCAGACCCTTTCTGGCCAAGGGGGAGTACTCCGAGCTGACAAGGTCACCAGGGGGTGCTGAATCAGAGGAAGCTGTGGTCACAAGTGTAACAGCAAGCGTCGCGCGAGCTTAGAGACATCAGCCATACACATCCCCCAACAAGAACGCCGTGTCAAGAGGTGAGCGTTCTGACCCTAAATCTTCAAACATACCAGCACAGACTCCACAAATCCAGGATGAAGCTCTGTGAAACGCTCTGAAGTGGGCAAGAGTCCTGCCTACAGCTTTGCTAACTGGATCAAAACTGAAGGAGGTTTTGCCAGGAGCAAACCCCATTCACTGAGCAAGTCTGTACTGTAACTGAACGAACCTAAGTAGTTTTGTACTTGGCAGAATAGTCTGAGGAGAGAAAAGGGGTGAGGGGGGAAGAAAAAATGCAGAGGGGTCCCCACTCCACAGGCATCCACCACACTCTCAGGCAAGTAAGCAGCAGGACAGCATCAGTCACGGGCAAAGACAACATCTCCTGTGTGCAAGGTCCTCTCTGAAGTAAAAGAAGCACCAGCAAAGATTAAATACGAGCACTGCAAGCAGCACATGGTTGGATGCTTGATTTAGCTGAAGGAACTCTATCATTGGAATAATGCAGGACAACCAAAAATAGGGACTGGTGTCTGGAACAGGAGTGAGTGTGCAGTGACTTACATGGTGCACCCTAACCAGGAGGAAAGGAGCAGGATAACACCTTCAACAGATACTGCAGGAAGACACTCTTGTGTCCCACGTAGGTTTGAGTGTTCCCACAGTCAAAAGTCACCTGTGGAGTCACACAGGGAAGCTCACTGTGGTTAGACATTAATGCTAAGAAAAGGGATTTTATTTCCTGGCAGGTTGAATGTATGATCACGTGATTACTGCTTCTTTCTGGATTATTTGTAGCCCGGAGTAGAGACTTGGCTGTCCTCCATCTAATACAAAGTTTCTGAATAATTTGTTATAAGACAAAGTAATTTCATTGCCTGCAGTGCTGAGTTAAAGACTTAGCAAACCTGAATCAGCATTTGAGGAAAGCCTGTTATCAGAAAAGAGGCAGTACATACCTACTTATCAGCAAATGCTTAATACAATCATATTTTCTTATATGACAGATTTCAAAATATGAAGTGTCTTTTTTTTTAATTTATATGAGCAGCTGTTAACATTTTTCATTACCAACACAATTTTCAATGCTAATCAAATTGGATGAACTCAAAGGTGTTTTCACAAATAATCACCATCAACAGCTTGAATAATTTCACTGAATGAAAACCTCATCCTTTATAAATTTGTAGCATACAAGTATGATGCAACTGGTGGCAAAAGCTTAACGTTATCCAAGAGTGCTAACTCCGTAAATAACAAAAGTGAATGGTTTGGGCTTTAGAAGAAGGATTAAGACAAGGATGCATTTCAGATACTCACCAAAACATGCTGGTGTGCAAAACACGTCATTACAAGGAACGTGGCTTGCACAGAAATTAGGAGTGCTCCTGGAGCAGGGCACAGTGGTAGTCCTGCCACATTTGTTTCTAACACACTGCAATGCATGTGCTCTTGCAAATTATTATAAGAGTATTAAAACTGGCTAACTTCTAACTGCTGGGAGGTAGGGCAGTAGACTCACTGGTGCCACTGGCAAATTTCTTGCCCAGAGAAAGGAATTTGTTTATTAAGATGCTAAACTGGAAGGAAATGGCCAGCAGCCAATCCGTTTTGCTACTGTCTGTTTATGCAAAGCAAACTAAAATAAGGATCTTTTTGAACACATCCCTGGCTGTGTTCAAGGCCAGGCTGGACGGGTTCCTGGGCAGTTTGATCTAGTGAGCTAGTGGCTCCCAGCCCTGTCCACGGCAGGGGGGTTGGAACTAGATGATCTCTGAGGTCCTTCCAACACAAGCCAGTCTATGATTCTACAATTCTATGATTTTTCCTGGAGAAAATATTCATCTTCTTTAACACATCTGTTGTGGCAATCCAAAAAATAGAGATCCATCTTTCATATGCAATAGAATTAGAAGAAAGAACAATAAAACCACAAGGACAAATACAAATGTAATTGTCTGAAAATGGCAGCAAGCTGCATTTTCAAGAATAAACTATCAAGAAGCAATTTTATTTTTCTGAAGTAATTTTCATTTCTGACATCAGACAACGATATGAGTGAAAGCCAGTTATATGTATATTGACATGTTTTGTGGGGACCCTTAAGCACAACTTCCTCTACAAGGGGAGCCTGTGCACCTTACTATAGAACAGCAACACCAAACCTTTAGATGAGCACAGCTTGTGTTTGCTCATTTGCTGTTCAAAAGGTTGCTCAAAAAAGTCTTTGCAAATAGAAGAAACTAAATCACTGTGCTTTGAACCCCCCTTCATGTCTTAATTGGATAAGCAGTAACTATCTGCCAGAAATTACGAAAGGTAAGAAGAGTGTAAATGCTGCATGGAATAAACTTCTGGGAAGACTCACACAGGGAGTTACTGGGAAAAGTTTTTTTTATCTGTTTGCATCGTAACTTGAAAGAAGATGCAAAGTTACTGATGAGCCACAGTTCCACACAGACTTATGTTCAAGTAAGATCACCAGACTTCTTCCATTTTACTCACTTCACCTAACAATAAATTAAAACTGCCTCAAAGAAACTACAACGGCATTTAAATACAAGCTTGTTAGCCTTATGAGCTCTTTGGGCATCGAAGTGCATTATGGAATCAAAACAAGTTATTTTGTTGTTGTTGTTGTTGTTTGTTTGTTTACGATTAGATGCCTGTGAACCCTCCTCCTTGCAGTGATTTTTTGTATTCCATTGCAGTTCTCACAATACACAGCCACTGGGGAAGGTACACCATGGCTTTCAACAACACTCGTTTTGAAAAGTTATCTCAGTGCACAAGTGTATGTTGAAACGTATTACAAATAAAGGTGAGATTGGCTGATCCTAAAAATAGAAGGTCTACAACCTTTGCTTGCTTAGACAGAAAATAAGCGATCTAGTGAGCGTTATTAAATATAAAGGATGTTCAAGTGTAGATGATGAGTACATCCTGTACTTCTAAGAGCATTACAAGCACATAAGCTAATGTAATTATTACCCCAGGTTGACATAAGTCATGCTAAGTGTAAACAGGATTTCTTACGAAGCCAAAGAGATGAGAAATGACAGAAGACTTTCCCTGGCTAAGGCTGGCTACCTTTAGGAGCACTAAAAATAGGTCCCCATGCCATGTATAAATTCAGGCACCTTTACCTAATTGACAAAATAGTAAGGCAGAGGACCTGCTAACAGCGATACGCTTGTGCAGCACTCTCCACACCGGCATCCATTTCTGTAGGTGCAAAAAGTTGTTGTGGGAGGTAGATCCGAACACAGACAAACACTGCCCAAGAGAGGCCACGTGTCGTTGATCTTTAGGAAACAGACCAGTGAAGATGTAGCCTTCTTCTGGTAAATATTTACAGCCATTAGAATTGGTTGTCAGGTCGTTGTCCTCACTTCTTTCTTATGGCCCTGTTGCCAGTTCACTGGCTGTACTACCTAGGGAACATTACAGCTGAACAACCTGCAAACACGTTATGTGGAGGCACCAATTTTCTTTCCCGGTCATGCTTTCTTGAATTTCCCTTGCTCTTGACCATCATGGCCCTGACCAAGGCACGGAGGCTCGGTAGCTTCTTGCCCTGCTCCAGGATTTGGGGATGGCAGTGTTTAGGGTAAGCCCCAGGCAGGCACCCCAGCATCCCACTAAAGGGAAAGGAGTTGTGCAAAAAATACCTGCGAGATGAGGCCACCTCCTCCCTTCTTGGCTCTGCAGCTGCATTTACACACAGGTGTTGCGCCAGTTTGCCCAGAATAAATGCATTAAATGGTTTTATTTCGACACCAGTCCAGCTACTGAATGTGTAAGGTTTCTGCACCATTCGTACCCATGATATTTAAAGCTGAGCTAACGTAACCTGAAAAGGCACATTTCCCCGGAATGGAAACCCAGCCTCGATATGTCAAACAGAACTCTTTAATTGCCTGTACCCTCACCCTGCTGCAGTTGTTAGTTTAACATCTCCATTCGGCTCTTCTGATAAATGGTCCCACTACGAGGGCAGAACAAGCCTCACTCACAAGGCAGAACAGCCAGCAATAAGTAGGATATTCTGGAAATGTGTGATGACACCTAGAGAAATACGGATGTTTTATCAGACAGTGCCCACCTAATTCACAGAAAAAGATCAATATCAAGCCACCATCTCCTCATCCATCTTCTGACTAAGCTGCTCTACCATGACACTCCCTCTTTTTCTCTCTCCCAGAAAGATTTTTAACTTTTTTTAGTCCTAGCACTAGAAAAAGGCAAATTTAGCAGCTGGCTAATAACAAGACCAATTGATTGTTGTTGCTTACTGATTAGATTGTAAGAAGAAAACCTTTCTGTATGGCTGTCATGGCAGCAAGGTATCTTTGACTCTACAAAGGCAATAGGGAGCCTTTCTACAAGTGACACACAAGTGAGGTGCATCAAGCAAAACAGGCACACTGAGCTTGAATAACTCTGAGCAATCCGAGGAATTCATTCCAGGCAGGCGGTGATAGTCAATCTCACTCTGTAGCTCTACTTTCTTGTGTTATCCTTAAACCCCAATGCTGGTCAAGGACTTCCATAGGCTGCAGATGAAAAATTTCCAATTTTCATCTAATCCTAGGCTGATCTTCCTGCATTTTGCACTACTGCAGAGAAACAAAAGGGTTTCCTTTTGTTTCAACAAGCATATTTGTCAGCTCCTCCAATCTAATCCAACTCCTAAAAACATTTTAATAATTATTTTTACATCTGTTATCCTCATAGAAAAGGCTGTGTAGTGAGAAGCAGGACAGCTGCTCTCCATTCAATCTATATGCAAAGTGAAAGTTACTTTCTGGAGGAAGCTGAAACAATACAAAACAACACACTGAGAGCACAAACAATACATAGAAAGCAAGCCCTTGGATTTGGTTTAAACGCATTTTGGTTGGGACTCATGCACAAAGATAAGCAGAAGAATGGAGAGAAAAACAGCTGGAGTAGAAGCAGAGAAAGGGAAGTGACAGAGCTCATTGCTGGTGCAGAGTCTAAGAATTCTAAACAAAGCAGCAAGTTTCTTTAGGAAACCTTCAGGGGACTTCATCTTACATTTGCTCAAGATACTGGTCTCTTATTTTCCCTGCCTATAATAAAGCACAGTTTACTCTGAGCACTACAATAACAAAATCTTTGTTTCAAGCAAAAATACCTATTTCCATGCCATGGCCATCAGCCACGCGATCCAGCTTTCAGACCATTTACCATCTGTGAAATCTGTGTTGGCAAACCCTTCAAAAACTCTGTTCAGATTCACTTGAACACAACCTGGGCATGGGAAGGGACAAGCTGGAAGAAAATTGAATCCTAGACCCCACCACCACTTTCCTTCTTTCCACACACTTGGGAAACCTGTTTCCAGCAGATTCCTGCTCTTTGCACAAGCTGGAGGGACAGTTCTGCTTCCCCAGACCCCTGCCTGCCTGTTTGCACACACAGGACCGTGCAGGAGAGGGAGCCCCTCTCACTCCCATAAGCAGCTAAAATGATCCAAACATGTACTTTAAGAACTCTTCAGAAGTATCATAAAGCTTATAAAAGTTGCTGCATATTATTAATGATAATTCATTTGAGGGTTTCCACTACTATACTTCAAACCACTTTATTTCACATCGCTATTTCTTCTTGAGAAAAGAGTTCTCAGTTAATATAACAACTTGCCAGTCTATCTGGTGCTTCGCCTGGAAGCCAAAATTATTTATTGGGCATTTAGCTACAGTAATTGAGTGCAAAAAGTGCTTCCCAGTACCTTATTGCTACATGTAAAAGATAACACGAAATTTCCATTGCTTTCAAGTAGCATTACCCAGTATTCTAACAACTTACCTGAGAGGATATCATTCGTAAAATGACACAAAACATCATATAATATATACACAAAGTTAATCAGCAGTCTGCTGAACAAAGAGAGCTAGACAACGATGCTAACTTAAACCTGAACACTGCAGAAAAAGGAAATTAATTTCACAAACAGAAATCATGCTCAAAAAGCAGTATTTTGGCATTTTTTGTGTCGCTGAATGGGCATTTCTATCACCTGCCTTTACCTTTAGCTGTCCCACTTACAATTACCACTGCTTTTTCTGAAAGCAGGTGTACTGCTGTAACGCCAGGTAAGGCTGCTCCGCCCTTCTCACTGCCTGCTTGGTGCTTGCCTTACACCAAAGGCAGGTGGGCTACAACCTCACATAGAATTTTTGTTGCCTAGAAAGGCCTCACATCTCCGACCCATATGCACAGATACCACCTTGACACAGCAAAACTGCATCACCCTGAGAGAGAAACAAACCCCGGAAGGTTTTCAGGAGGGCACAGATCTGGGAAGATTAAAAATAAAAAAAACCCTCAGCAGCAGGTTGTGGAGGCCGGGGCCAGCGACACGTCCTGGTTGAGGCTTGTCACTGAAGGTGCCTTCAGAACTTGTGAAGTAGCAAAGAAGGAGCTGATGGGAGACAGTGGGGTGGTGGGGAGAAAAAAAACAAATGGGTAGGGAAGGGGAAGTGTTCCACAAAGAACAATGATGTTTTGAAAATTCTCAACTAGATATTTGAACAGTCCAAAACCTTTCCAAGCTTTTCATTGCATCTGAAGCATTTTATCTGGTCTGGTTGATTCATAAATATTTTTTCTCATCTTATGAAAGTCTGGAGATTTTCACTCTTTACCTCATTATAGAAACAGTAACCAGGTAACTCTCATTATGGGGGACATTCTTAGGGACCTGACATTTTATCCAGGGGTCTGTTATTTAACAAGGTCCCTGAGTATGATGCCCCAGTCACTCTTTTTTTCCCTCCCCATTAGGCTCTCCATTGTCTAATTTTATCTGTGCAACTTATTATTCTCACTAACTCCTGTTAATGGAAAAGCTAGATGGTACTAATGATAAAGCGCAGCTAATTCCCTTTTCATCTTGTTGAGAAAATGGTATTTTCAATCCTTGAGGCTCGCACTTTTTCCTTCTCTCCCGCCCACACACTACACAGATTTATCGGTTTGTGATAAAAACATCCAGACTCTGTTCTGCACGTGCACTATAAATCCACAGCTCAAGCCCACAGAGAGCGACTCGCTAAATCCTACAGTTCTTCACTGGGCCGTGCTCCCAGCTATTGAAACCAACAGGAACTGGCCCAGATTACCTCAGATTGTTGCCCAAGTACTTGCTGTTAATTGGGGGAAGCTGTCACCCACGTGCAACGAGCTGCTCTCTACAGTGACAGTGAGCTTGGAAGCTGTGGGGAGGGTGAGGTCCATGTAGAGCAGTTATGCTGGCCTATGGAAATCTGGCTGTCCTGCCGATTTCCTCAGCAGTAATTCATCGCTATCATCTGTTTCCTGGAATCATTTGCAGACACCAGCTGTCAATGGGAGTTTTACATTTAGCCATAAGAAGCAAATGCATCTGGACACCAGATTTCTTACAGCTTTCCCTGGCATCCATCATAACACTTTCTGGAAAAAAAAAATATACCCAATTAGGCTTTTGCAGTGCATCTCTTTCAAAGATTTTGTCTTGTAGGCACTTCCACCTTCCGCCACTGCTCCACCTCCATCTTCTTTTATGCAGTCAGAGATTGCCTACACTTACCACCTCATTTACTGGCATTTCAGCTTCAGCTGACAGTTCTCTAGGCAGAAGCTGACACCGAAACCAAACAACACACTCAGCACCATGCTGCTCCTACCTTTCCAACACATTCAATTACCTCTGCTGTGCAACAGCCCACAGAGGTTTACTCTGATGTTCAGCTGCCAGGAACCAACTGCTTGGGAGCCACTGATGTTTGTGGGTGTACACTGGATCACACACAAATTCAGACTGGTCGTCTAAGTCCTTGACTGGAAGGGGGGAAGGATGCTAACAAACTGCTTAGCCCTTGAGCCACCTAAGTGTCCTATTTTCATGAGGCAGACAGCCTGCAAGAGAGCTTGGTGTTTCGCTGCTGGGCCCCCAGGCGTTCTCAGTCGAGTTACCCCTGTCTTCAAGGCGCCAGCCTACCTTTGAGGCCTTCATCTCAAACACGCTGCTCCAGCAATTGGAATGTCAAACCCCACCAGTACCCACCTGCCTCAGTGCAGACTGTGCCAGAACTCAGCCATGTTACAACAGCCCGGAGCTGGGGCACTGCTCATCAGTCTGGTGTTGGAGCCTATCCCATCCAGCCTGAGACAGCTGTCAGACAGATCAGGCACTAGAAAACAGGCATTAAAGCAAACAGTGCCTGCTGCTGACTTCCTCACGAGTCCACCTTTCTGTAGAGTAAGGAGTCGCTCCCCCCAGCTCAGTTTTTACATTATCCACAATTCTCTTATGAAATGAGATACATATGAGGCCAATAAAAAAGACAGAGTACATACAATGCAATCTAGCACCAAAACCACGGGGGCTTTAATGTACAAATGCAAACGTGCTGCAGAACCACTCTAATACCGTTAATTTTTTTGCGTTATAATTTGTCTGCAAATGACAAGTTTGGAATTATATGCATGAGTGCAGTTCCTCTACTCCTCCAGGAGCACGTTATCAGTTGTATTATCATCTTTGCCTTCTGGTTGAGGTGAGTAGTGAGTTAACATTGGCCACTGAAAAATGAAACTACTAATAAAAGAAATCCAAATATAAACACGAGTTTAGTGTCTAACCCACTTGTTTCATTATCACCTCTCTCAGTCTTCTGAACGTTAGTATGCAGCCCCTCCAGTGTGCTTCAGACCAACAAGGATCTGCGTTGTTCTGGGCTTATTGTTCACCGATAAACCAACAGGTTCATAACAGGCTCACTGGAAAGATAAAGCAAATTGGGCAAAAAAGCAGACTGATCGCAAGTTCTCTCCTTCGAGTACACGACACTTTTCTGAGGTATTTAGGTGCCCCCAGAGGCAAACAGCTGTCCTTGTCCAGTAGGTACCCAAGCAGACTCTATAACCAACTCACATCCTTCTCTTTATCTTTGAAGGTTAAATACCTTCTCAAAATTATATCCCATATCCTTAATTTTATCCCTACCCAAACAGATATATTGAAGCATATGTTATGATTTAATCCCATTTACTTAAGATCCTCCAACCTCAGCAGGGATGATTTAATGAATCCAAGGACTCATCTGCTCTGGCAATCACGCAAGGTTAATACCTTGGAGTACATTCACCCTTGGATCCCCAGTGTTGCAGTAATGCGTTCTAGCGCTGTGCTAATTCAACCCAGGTGACTTTCATAAATGCAGTCCCAGACTGAAGCATGGACTATTCCCTTGTGCTTGCCCATAACACTTAAGAGAAAATGCATTAAATTTTGCATACGGAACATATTTTCCTTGTCCCTATGTTTAACAGCCAGTCATGCTATTCTTAGTTGTTTCCCCCTAGGGCAAGGATAAAACTCAGTTACACAAAAGAAAAATGGGTACAGAAACACCCCATGTCTGCATCCTGAGATGACAGAGCCAGGGGTGATGGTGCCAACAAGCACTCCTCCAAAGAGCCGTCAGTCTCGGGGGCCCAGGTGCTAAGCCCTACATCCTATGCACTTCTAGAGCCACAGGAGCCGCTCTGAAGGCTGTCAGGGCCGCAAGTACCTGCACAGATTGAGTCTCTGTAGACTGTGAGAACATTTCCCAGTGCCAGAACTAAGCACAAAAGAATTATTATTTCCTTAATGCTAAGAAGCTATTTTTAGGGGAGTCTTGATTTTTCTTGAGGGAGGACCACAGACACCACCACAGCACTGTCCATCAGAGAGACAAGCAGCAAAATCAAACCACCTACTTGCATTTTTGTCTCAACATCTGTAATCAAAGTTGCCAGCAAAGTTGCATTTCCAACTTGGAAATGAAAACATCTCTGGGGCTCACTACAGGCATATAACCATGATAAACCTTGGACATATTTAGAACTCTGCATCCAAAGCCAATCAGTCCAATGCATCTTTAGCATAAAAACAAGGATTCACGTAAGTCTTAGAGGAGAAGCCTCGTGAGGGAGGGAGTGACAGAAGCAGGAAACATCTCTTTCTTGTCAGCTCCCAGCACTAGCACTCAAACAGCAGCGAACAATTTCAAACACAACATTTCTAGGGAAAGCTGGCATTTTGTGTTAGGCTTTTTCAAAGACCAGATGCCTTCAACAATTTCCAAGGAAGGAAAAACAAGAACAAGTTCAACCCCTGGCAGAGTATGAAGCTGAGGCAAAAAAGAATCTGGATTTCTTACTGCTTTTTAATCGCAAACGCCTTCCCTTGCGCATTCCTTGAAGTCATTTAATGAGTTTCACATGGTTTTGTCCCCTCTGTTATAACCAGTGTTTCTGACATACTTTGAATTTTTACCAAGCCAGAGTTCTGGGTATGCCTAGAGATAAATAACTGGAACCCAGAATGATGTCCCCCCTCCTACAAAAACAGGGGGTTTTCCTGTTCTGTAAGGGTTGATTTCAGACTATTGTGGCAAGAGGACAGGAAGGGAACAACAAATATGTCTAATTACCACAGAAAAGAGGTGTAAGGGAGGGGAGCAGGGGGATCGAGACTGTAATGTGACGCAGACAATGCATAGGAAAAATGAGACAGTCAGGACCCCAACTTTGCCAAGTACTGGCATGCTCGAGGAGCCTCCTGGCCTTGTTTTCCAGCTCAAGTCCAGTCCTCTTTGCTGACCGTAGAAACAAACTGAAGGAGGTATGAGCCACTACCCCAAAAGGACTAGCTAAAGGCAGCAAGGCAGGTTTAGCTTTGGCTTTATGGAGATTTAAAGGACTCAAATAAAAGATTAAAAATAAAAGAGATTGATTTTAAAACATACCTAGTATTGTGGAAAGAGCTTTGGCAACTCAATGATCTTTTACTGCCTTCTATCAGAGAACACACGCAGGGCATTTTCAATTACTTTAATTACGTGTCAGGGTTATTGATGCACTAAACCCTGCCAGCCATTCCACAACATTATCTTTAATCGCTAGTGTTTTCTTATCTATGTTCCAAGCAAAACTATTTTCAGGTATTTTATTGGATAAAAAGGGATGAAATACTCTGCTCAGATTGAATTTAAGAAGATAAGAAGCTCAATTTTCTCTCTCATCATAATAAAATAATTATCACACTGGCATTATTTACCTTTGTAAAACTTTAAAAATCTTTCTGGTATAACACTAGGACTCAAGTCCCTGTGGTCTCTTTAACACCTTACTAGAGACCTCGAATCCCAAGAACTCAAGCCTCTAGGAAAATAACAGTAACACCCCCTCTCACACCAGTCTACATTACCCTCGGCTGCTAGGGAGACAAACTGTGGACGGCCTGTGTCAACTTTCCCAGCCTCCTCCTCTCTAGCAACCCTTGGGGTGGGAGGAGAACAAAAAAATACATATATTGCAGAAAGGAGGCCATCAGTGTAAATCAGCGTAGGCCCGTTAAGTCACTATTTTGTCACTGAAAGTCACATATATTATTATCAGAGAGTGAAATGCCGCTCTGAGATTTCTGGGTGCTGCTGTATTGACATCCAACATGTACGTGCCTGAAAGCAACCTCATATTGTGATGTTACTAGCAAAATTACTTGTGCAATAAGTACAAAGACTAAGCAGGAGTGCTGGACTGAAATGCTCCTGCCCATCTCCCTTCACCCCTGTACAGAGGAAGAACTTGACAGTGCAGAGCAACCAAACCGAGGGAATTGCACACTGTGACAGAGGGACAGACCAATTTCTGCGAGCCAGCAGTAGGAATCCAAACTGCACCTACTAAAATAGCAGCGGGAGGGCAGCTGGTATTTGCCCTGCGTCTCTGCCTGGAAAACTCAGCCAGGAGATGGCAGTGCTCGCTGTACAGCACATGGCCTGCAGCACTTTGCCCTCACCTTTGTCATTATGACAGGTTGTTCAGAATGGACAAGGAAAGCAACACAAACCAAAAGGTGGAGTTCTGGTAGCAGCTCATAACACAATATTTTGTTATCTCATTTCTTATAAATGGAAGAACTGTAAGAAGTCATATTTTAATACGGGACTAGATTTAAGCCTGATATGTATGTTAAGGAGAACAGTCAGTGAACTAGCACCCTCGGTTTGCTACATCCAACAGGTCCCCACCCAGCAAGACGTTTCACGTCTCCTCCTGTAAAATGGCAGGGCTGGTACCTATTTAAGGTTTAACTCAGTGGTTCAATACAGGATCTCTGTCAAGAACTCAAATTGCTTCTACATCCTCAGGACTCCAGGCTCATCCGGGATCTGACCAGGTGGCAATGACCCCTTGATGGAGGTGGAACCTACCACTTCCTCTCCAGTTTCCACTCTTCTCGTCAGCTGGGGGGTCTGCTCTCTGTAGACCTTACATATTCACATTTTACTCAGGAAACACCAAACAGCACAGCACTGACACTGCTCAACAAAAATCCACAGTGAGGTGGGTCGTATTTCTAGGATCCAAAACACTACCTCATTACGTGTTTATAAAGCACTCGGTAATATCCGTGCTATAATGGCTAGCACATTTTCAAACCATATTTCTGCACAAAAGTAGATTTTATCTTCTGCTATGCTCAATGTCACCTGTAGAGCTCTTCCAGTTTGCATGGGGCTTTCCAAAATAAGCAGTACTTGTATGGCTTTCTATAGGGATCAGCGGAACCCTATGTCTCCTGTTTTCAGCAGCCTGTCAGCATCAACACTCCTCAACCCAGCACAAAAACCCTGCAGTAACCTCCCTGTTAGTTGTCAGATACAATTTTTATGATCACTTATGTCCAACAGCACGCTGCATCCCTAAGTACCTATGTGCCTTCTCCCCTTTTCCCAGGCTGTCTGTCTTGCTGCCAGTCTGACAAATATCTTCACCCAGCCAGAGGGGCAAAGTTGAGAAAACATCCCAGTTCTGATGACCAGCCAGCTACTTTGTACCCAGAAGGAAATGTGATCTCTCTTCAGCTACATTTTCCCAGTTGCAGCTATGTTTAAGACAAAAACAACAACAACAAAAAAAAACAACCACCACCCCAAAGTTATTCAGCACAGCTCTGCACAGTTTATGGGTTCAACTGAAGTAATGGGAAGTTATTTCAATATGCTGCATCTTTTTTTTTCTGCTGCTGAATAAGACAACAGAAAAAAATACAAAGAAAGTAACTACATGCAATATTTCTTTTCATTAACAAATGAGTTTTTACTTCTTCTAATGACTTTTTAAGAACAATCAGTGAGGCCACCACCACCATGAAGTCAGTCCGGTTACCTTACCTGCCGATTTTACAAGATTTCAGAGGTAGCTCAGTGCCATTAAGCAGAAGCAGCTTTTGGCTGAAGCCCTCTTAGCAATACTAACTTGCACAATTCGAAACAACAGCAGCAATACAGGCATCTGACACCCACAATTCAAGAACAGGTTAGCATGGAGTTTGGCTATCAGCTTGCCACAGATAGGCCTGTGTGCAAGATGGCCAGCACAAGCCCAAATGCCGCTGCTGAGCTCAGGCACAGGCACACAGGTTTTTCCTCTCCCTTCTCCATCTTACTGACTGGAAAAGCCATGTCCTACACTCTTCTGGACATACTAAATCCAAAAGAACAATNGGAATACAGTTCAGGACAAGAAACGACAGAACTTCTGCAATTTGCACAGCTGTATATGACTGGGATTACAGCTTCAGATGTTCCTTCCTAGAAATAGGAATTGTGCAAATTCCTTTATATAGCAGGAAGTATATGAGCCAGCTCATTGCCACTCTCCAGGTATTTCTTTGCTCCATGTGGTGCAGAGCACGGTGCAGGAGAAGAAGAGACCTCCAAGTCTCCCACAGTTCTCAGCAACGTTCTGCCCTTCACACCAACTTACTACAATTTCTAGCCCTCACAGCAGCAGCACCTTCACCTCATTCAGAGAACAGTAATTCCCACCCACATGTAATTAATTGCCAAAATACAAGAGGACTGTATGATGCAGCTGCAAACAAGGTGGAACAGGAACAGGCGTAAGGAGCCAGTACCACGAACAAGTGTGACTTAGCACACGACCACAAGAAAAAGGCAGTACCAGACTTCCAGTTAACACTCTCTAGACTGCATTTTGATTTGGGAATGTCATATACAGGCTGCATTTGCCAAGACAACTTGTAGGTAAGTTAAATCCTGTATGTTCTAAGGAAAAAAAAAAATGTCAAAGTGTATTTACAGAAGGGAATTCATGTCTAACTTAGCAGGAACACAGAAACCCAACTCCTGATTTGCATGAAAACTAACCATCAGACTGAAGAAAATAATTGTGCCAATGTGTTTTTCTTCGCTGAAAAAAACGCACCCTTGTTTATAGCAACGTAGTGGTGTGATAGTGTTTTGACTTGAGCTTTCAGGAACCTTTGGTCATTGTTTCCACAGTTCTCAAGTACCACTGTGGCAATCTAAATTCTGCTGGGAGCTATCAGCACTTAACTGCACCTGGAGTTCGTGCCTCGGACCGTTCCAGCTGGCAAACTGAGGACATCATCGCATCCTTTCTGTAATGTCTAAAAACGATACAGAGCTGTCAGAGAGCAAGAAGCAAAAAAAAACCTTGAGCTGGAGAACATGTACATTCATGTGGGAGCTGAGGAAATGTTTTAGGGAAGAAAGCAACAACAGAAAAACGTTGAAGGAGACTTAGCTAGCGAACAACTGACTGACATTACAGTAAAGATTCACCAGAGATGCAACATAAGAAACCTGCAAAGTAAAGAAACATGGGCACTGTGTGATACACAATGTGTGTAAAATCATTCACAAGATACTACCAATCACATTAAAAAAAAAAAAAAAAAAAAAAAAAAAACAAGCTATAGTTTGCAAAATGAAGTTTTGCAGATGTTATTTCCAGCCCAGTGCAGTACTTAACCACTGACTTCCAGCCGATTTCCTCCCATCTTCTTCCCACTGAAGCTGCAACTTCCCCCCAGCACCTCAGCTGCATGCAGTGCTTCTGGTCGGATCTCTGCCTTGAGTTCCTGTTGGATCCTATCTGCTGCCTTCTAGAAGTACAAACAACAGCGGAGCAGAGACGCATTTTCTCTGCTGATGCTTGACTCGCAACTAGGATAACCATTAGCAGCTTCTGGTGACAGATGAGCTGCTGATGGGCTCTGGGCCCACGGCAATAAACACACTTTTTCTCTTTACAAAAATAAATGTAATTATACATGCTTATTCTTGAATATCCTGGCTGAGATTCTGAGACAATCCCACAGAAATTTGTTTTGAAGCTGTCTTTGTGACAAAGTTGAGAACTATACAACAGTTTAGCAGCTAAGGAAAAGGAATAAAAGCATATCAGCAATCTCAAAGGTTTCGAATTCCTGTCAAGTGCTTCTTGTGATTACAAAGTATTAGATGATGTGAAGAAATCTGAGACTCATATGATACTGCCAATTTTCTGAAAATAAAGTTAGCTTCAGGTTGTGGCAAGCTAAAATACCTGAAGAGAGTGTTAAAGTTGATTTGTAAAAGAGAAGCTCTTGAGAGTGAGCTGTATTCAGTTTGGTGAGGTTGTACGCAAGAACAGAATACGCTGGTCAGTAACGCAGTGAAACCCTGCTCAGAACAGCTCAGCTGCAAGGGACCTTCAAAGGTCATCGAGTCCACCTGAGCACTTCAGGCTGACCACAAACTGAGGCACATTACCGAGGGCATCATCCAAACGCTTCCTGACCACTGGCAGGCTTCACTGAGATTGAAAGCGCGTGCTTACAGCTTTGGGTTTCAGCACATAACAGCACAAGTGTGTCTTCGCTGCACCGGCCTGCCGTTCTGGCTTTTGCTGCAGCACCAACGCTCTCCACTCCACAGTGCTGTTTGCTCGCTGCGCGCTAACAGCTGCTGGGATGGCACTACCACTGGCATGGCTTCTAACAGCAGTCATCCCGAAATCTTCAACTGGAAAAACGCGAATCCCACAATTCACCTTCCTCTAATAACAGCAGCATATCAGAGTCAAAAATTCATTTTAAAAGGTCTATACCTTCAATTTTGGTGTATATACTTTGAGGAAAATGATTAAACAGATTTTCTCTCTTTTCACATCCTCCTCGGGCATTATGTTTTTTCTCGCTATTTCAGCAAGCAATAGCAGTAATTTCAAGCAGCTTCAGAATTACAGACACTCACTTCATAGGCAGACATTTCACGGAACAGTAGGACCCTATTTCTGGGTAATTTTTGCTCTTTTAATAGTTTATTATACTAACAAAATATTTTTGAAACCATTCATCTCCAGACAGCAATGTTTGAATTGCAAGTACTGTGTACTAGGTGTAGACAGACCAGTCAGAAAACCAACCTTTAAACTGCTACTCCTTATGATCGTGCACAGCTTCGCTTCCACGCGTTGGCCCAAGGCTCTTCTTCCAGATACCTCTCTGACGATACCCAGCCTGCTTGACCACTTCATTTTGTCTGGTCGTCAGCTTTACTTTTACACCATTCAGTAACCCCGGGGCATTCGATGCAGATGCACTGAAGTCCTTCATCATGTACTGGATATTCTCCAGTGCTCTTCTGTCCTTTTTATTTCTGCTGGTTTTATTAGGCGTCTAGTGCAGCCGAATACTTTACCCTGAGGAGTTTCAATTATTTATGAACACAGAATATTTGCTGGGTTTCACAGTAAATGGTTTCCATTCACCACCTAAATGCCTTTGTGCATGAACATCCATGCTTAATTTCCAAGTATTTTTGTAGATCTGTTCAGAGTTCCTGGCTCAGCTGGTTTTCTTTCTCAGTCATCAACTTTGAGTTTCATGTCTTCTATGAAAGAAATTGAACCAAGTAAGGTGCCTTGAATTATAACCTCCTCTTAAGTCCTTGCTTCACTAGATCACACACTGTCAGAAAGATTAAATAATAATGCTCTTAGACTGAAAAAAAAAAAAAAGGTACTGCTCTCTAGTGACTTTTGTAATCTCTTCTCTGACAAATCAACAGCTCGTAGGTTCCTCAACCATGTGGTAGATATGATGCACTCATCAGAACCATAGGGCTATTTCAGAGCTAGATTTCCAACCACTTTCACTGATGTGCAGCTGTTCACATCAATACTGAAAATGATTTTTGTGGGAACACTCACAGGAGTGGCTGCTCATAAATTTGAGAGTTCATAGTAACTTGTGATTCACTGATCTTTCTCTTGAAATGCTGCCAAAATTTCAAAACCATGAATGATGATAGGTAAATAAGTTCCAACAACTAGTATCTGTTAGACTATTTTACATTATCTGAATGAATTAAAGCAGAGAACACAATTTTCTCCTCCATCTAAGCAACAGAATTTGCATAAAGCTGTGAAACAAAAAGTAAAGAAAGGTGGTACTGCCCAAATTAGAAGGGGATAAATTCTCCTCATCAACATTTACTCTTAGCATCACTACTGATTTCAATACAAAATAATCAGTTTAAGCTATACCTTCTCCAGAAACAGGTAGCCTTTGAAAACCAGTCCCCTGGGTTGCACCCCAGGGAGCCTTCCCTGGGTTTAGGTTAACTCTGGAACAATTAACACCTGTGTTACAGGATCTCTTTTAACATCTTCAACGACATCGACAGCAGGATCAAGTGCACCCTCAGCAAGTTTGCTGATGACACCAGGCTGTGTGGTGAGGTCAACACAGCTGAGGGACAGGATGCCATCCAGAGAGACCCAGACAGGTGGGCCCAGGAGAACCTCATGAGATTCAATAAAGGCAGGTGTAAAGTCTTGAAGCTGGGTCACGGCAACACCTGCTATCAATACAAGCTGGGGGATGAAAGGATTGAGCAGAGCCCTGCCGAAAGGGACTTGGGGGTACTGGTGGATGGCAAGCTGGACATGAGCCAGCAGTGTGCCCTCGCAGCCCAGAAAGCCAACCGCATCCTGGGCTGCATCCAAAGCAGCATGGCCAGCAGGGCAAGGGATGTGATCTTGCCCCTCTGCTCTGCGCTGGTGAGATCCCACCTGCAGTGCTGCGTCCAGATGGGGAGTCCTCAGCGCAGGAGGGACATGGAGCTGTTGGAGCGTGTCCAGAGGAGGGCCACAGAAATGATCCGAGGGGTGGAACACCTCCCTTGTGAGGGCAGGCTGAAAGAGTTGGGGCTGTTCAGCCTGGAGAAGAGAAGGCTCCAGGGAGACCTGACAGCAGCCTTCCAGTATCTAAAGGGGGGCTATGAGAAAGAAGGGGACAGACTCTTTAGCAGGGCCTGTTGTGATAGGACTAGGGGAAATAGTTTCAAATTGAGAGAGGGCAGATTTAGACTAGACATAAGGAAAAAGTTTTTTTACATCTGAGTTTAAGAAAGAAGTAGCACCAAAAAGGACTGCAAATTAATTTACATCCATCTCCTTTCCCTTGAACAGCACTGTCACAAATCATAGAACCATAGAATGGCTTGGGTTGGAAGGGACCTCAGAGACCATCTAGTTCCAACCCCCCTGCCGTGGACAGGGCTGCCAGCCACTAGCTCACTGGATCAAACTGCCCAGGAACCCATCCAGCCTGGCCTTGAACACAGCCAGGGATGGGGCAGCCACAGCTTCTCTGGGCAGCCTGTGCCAGCACCTCACCACTCTCTCAGGGAAGAATTTCTTCCTGATGTCCAACCTAAACCTCCCCTCTTTCAGTTTTAGCCCATTCCCCCTTGTCCTACCATTATCCACCTGTGTAAAAAAGTCGGTCCCCCTCCTGCCTGTAAGCTCCTTTCAAGTATTGGAAGGCCGCAATGAGGTCTCCCCGGAGCCTTCTCTTTTCCAAGCTGAACAATCCCAACTCCCTCAACCTTTCCTCACAGGAGAGGTGCTCCAGCCCTCTGATCATTTTGGTGGCCCTCCTCTGGACACGCTCCAACAGCTCCACATCTCCTCTGTAGTGGGGGCCCCAGGCCTGGACACAGCACTCCAGATGGGGCCTTCCAAGGGCAGAGCAGAGGGGGACGATCACCTCCCTCTCCCTGCTGGCCACCCCTCTCTTGATGCAGCCCAGGATGCCATTGGCCTTCCTGGCTGCGAGAGCGCACTGCCGGCTCATGGCCAGCTTTTCGTCGATCACAACGCCCAAGTCCTTCTCTGCAGGGCTGCTCTCAAGGAGTTCTTCTCCCATTCTGTACACACACCTGGGATTGCCCCGACCCAAGTGCAACACCTTGCACTTGGCCTTGTTGAACCTCATGAGGTGCAACTCTCTTTGAAACCCAAGCACCTAACAACAGACATAACTGCCAGCTTTTACCAAGTAAAAGCAAAACATAATTAAAAACCCACACACGTAAAGCATAACCTCTATTTAACAATGCCTAAAATAGCAATGTCTGCTGATCCCCTCTTTGC
The DNA here is from genome assembly GCA_013399715.1 of Alectura lathami. NCBI lineage: Eukaryota > Metazoa > Chordata > Aves > Galliformes > Megapodiidae > Alectura > Alectura lathami. The sequence continues at coordinate 211,990 of VXAV01007773.1, read as the reverse complement.
TTCTATTAATCATCACAGCCACCATAAACTGTACGGATCGTCTGATATCTGAAACCTCTCTTACTGTGCAGGAACTTGACATTTGAATTTAATTTCCTCTACTTTTCTGTGGGAAACAGGAAAAATAATTACAGGTATCACTGCTACGCACACAGCCAGTCATGATCAGATAGACTTAAATGGGTAGTTCATGTAAGTAAGCACAGGGCCTCTTGGAGGTAGATGTGATTAGAACGATAGAAAGACCAGTGAAATGGTAACAGAAATGCATTAAAAAGCGACCTCAACTCATATGAGATTTGAGATAATTTTTCTAGATAGTTTAAGTATCTACCCTATGTAATAGGTGATGCTTCTTCTCATTCTCATGGCTCTACAGAACAATACCAGCTTCTGAAAAAGTCAAAGTTAAATATGTAAAAGGCTGATCCAGCATCAGCACCTGCTCTGTGCCTAAACATGAGCATAACAAAAGACATGAGAGCAGCCTAAGAGAAAATATCAGATCTGCCTCGTGAACACACCAAGGGTCAGCACTCTCTAGACGAGGCAGCACAGAGGTATGAAAGTGAGTGGAAGCAACACGCTGAAGCAGGGGAGTCCTTCCTGTAAAGCAGCCCTGACTATATCAGACCTACAAGGCTAGGTAAGCATCTACAGAGCATGAGCTGGACATTTCTGCCTTTTGGAGTATGTATTTTTCTTTTCCCGGTCTTCATAAACATTTGCAGAGTTGGGATTTTGAAAGCAAATTTGAAAGCATTTGCCATAACTGGACTGGGTGGGATGCAGAGCCCTTCCACAGGCAGGGCTCGCACTAAGAAGCAGGGAGCCCAGGAGAAGCTGGTGCCTCGGGTGTCCAGCAGGAACCAGGGAACACCTCCAGCATGCAGCAAGACAGCAAATGGAACACCCATGATACTCAACAGATCTCAGAACAAAGGTTTTCACTAATCCAAAATGTTTGTTGAATAAGAATTGAAAACAAAAGAAAACCTTCCAGGGGGAAGGAGCTCGCACTGAGTTCAAGTTAACAAGGAGCAGCCTTGCAACATGCAGCAAGTGGCCAAGCTGGTGGGACCTTTACCGGTCCCATCTCAGCACCACCTTTCTGCATGGTTACCTGCAGACGGGGACCTCAACACCTGGGCAGAACTGCAGAGCTACTAAGCATCTTGTGTTCCAGTAAGCTACAAAGGTACAAATCACGTTTGTGGAGCTACTGCAAAGCCATAGATGGCATCCAGTTGAAGAAGTCTGTCTCCTGTTTTATATCATGAAGCATTAAAAGCGTTCAAGACTCAAACATACTCAGAGTGAAAATACACCTAATGTGTATTTTGTGCATGTATTGACAGGATAAAAACAAATTTGACCTTTATTTAATTACTTGCAATGATTCTTTATAATAACTAACTAAGCTTTGGAAGAAATCCTAAATTCATCACTTTGGTCCTCATGCTGTTCACACTTAGGATGTACTCAACTATGAAGTGCTTGCAGAACTGACAGACGTGTTGTTTACATAAATCTTATGAAATTGCTCCTGTCCTCCAGATGGATGCCTTAAGTCACTGCAGTACCAATCCCAAAGAGTATAACGGCGTGCATAATATGCTCTATTACAGATTAACCAAGAAGCCAGTAAAGGCAGACTAATACCGATGAGATACACTTGTAAGGCATGAGCAGAATATCTGCAGAAGATTTTACTGCATTGTCCACACTAGTTTGCAGTAATTTTGGGGAACTCCTTTGTCATGATGCATGGGGTAAGAAGTCTGTATGCTGCCAAGCAGGTATGAAAGGTATCAGTCTAATGATTTATAACTATAAGGAATCTTTTCTAAAAATTCATTACACTAATTAAGCTTTACATTATCCAAATAGCATAATTTGATAAAGAGGGGAAGGGGAAGCAGGAGGGGAAGGAAGGAAATTTAATCAAACCAGTTCTGCTGCTTTTTCTTTAATTTAAGCAGGGAAAAAGAAGTAATGATGAGGTTGTTTCTGAAGGAAGCGAGGCATGAAACATCCCACTGTTACACAGAATGCTCATTCGCTGTGATCTCCCAGCTAGCTGGATACAGAGAGCACTGCAAAGAGCTGAGAGCTGTCAGCTAATGCCTGTATTCAGCCCTGCGAGTGCAGGGAACAGCACATTGGACAAACCCTCTCCATCTTCACACAGCCTTGAAACAGTTTGGGGCCACGGGCTCATGGAAAGAGGCTTAGTGAGACTAAGTTTTAGCCAATATTCTCTTTTCTGGTAGCATTTGTCAAGTGGGCATGACTGCATTATCCTTACCAACAGACTTGTCATCGGTTTCAGCACACTGTAACACAAGCCTCGGTTCAGCATGTAATTACAAGGACACTGCAACAGCAATCATTTGCTCTGCCACTGGTGACCCGAATAAAAACCAATCCTTTAATTTCTGTGGAAGCTGTACCGATCAGGCCCTAAACACCCCCTTCTGTTGGCTACTCCTGTACAACAGGTGAACAACCAGCAAGCGAGAACTGGGAAGTAGTGGCATTCGTTTTTGAGTGTACAGTTGGCAGAAGAAAGCCAAACAAATGACCCTGACTCCACAGGTATCGCCAGGATGCCTGGCTTCCTTACGTTTCTGTCAAGCCTGTCATTTGCAGTAAAACAGTGCTGTGAGGAAGAGATTCAGAAATCCTTTATTAAATTAACTCTGTGCTGGAATAAAAATTCCCAGCTCAAATGTAGGACAAACTTGTTTAACCATCAAAGTTCTATGACCAGAAAAGCAAGAAAAAGCCTTTCTGAAATCAAAACACTTGAAGGTTAGAGAAATGATGCTATTATACATGAAAAATGTGCTGCACTTAAAGAAGAGCAGTAGCCTTTCCTGTCCTGAGACATCACCAATTCAATCACCAGGAAGATCAAAAGCACCTATTTGCTCAAAGTAATTGGCTCCTTCTAGAAAATTTTCACACATCGGTGATTTTGCCATTTCTACACCCCCACTCTTGAAAACTCAGCGTTTGACCTGATGAGCATCAGGACAGATGAAGAATGGATTATTGTTTGTATATAAAGTATCCAATCATGGCCTAAAATATTCGGTGCACACAAAAGCAATTTCAAAATATTTTCTTTGGTCAGCCGCAAACATCACCTTGGAATATAAATGGTGCCTACAGCTTTCTGTAATCTTATAAGTACAGTATTGCTTTTGCTCAGAAATGAAGTGTTGTAGTGGCAGACTAAAGGATTTGTCATTCTCCAGTGTTTCATTTCTGTGAATCTCAGAAAGGTTCCCAGCCGTCGAGCCTCTTATCAAGCAGCTGCAGAAACACACAGCTTCATTTTAAAACTCCTGGCTGTCTTGTGACTCAAAGTTTCTTGCAACAATCTGAGATCACTGTTCATTATAATTCAACCAGCCAAGAATTGCTACCTAAGTACACGGGAGGTTTAAATAATTACCTACAAAGCAAAGGACAGGGCTCTTTGTATACTTGGAGATAAAAGGTTTGGGTGTAGAAGAGTGTGTGAGGGGAAATACTTAACCACTTATGCCAAGTGTAAGCTTTTTAGGTATGAAGATATTAACTAATGAAGGTGTGTTAACTCTTGCACTAGGCAAAACCGGAATGGGCAAGGAGTGAGAAATTAAACCAGGTGGACAAGTATTTGCCATGAAGCCACTGACCACTGAGAGCACGCAGACTTTTGATAGAATGCTTTTGTCACGCCACTTAAGAGGACAAAAATCCCCTAAGCACACTGGGGAGAAAAACTTCAGGAAGGAAAACTTTACTGTAAAGGGAATAGACGTTGTCATCCAGCAGCACATGTCTAATCCACATACCTGCTGCAGGACTGCTGCAACAACAGGTTAATGTCAAATGAGACCTGGAGAATGTTATGCCATTTCCTATGTCATTATCTCCCAAAGAAAACATATTTAATAATTTAAATGCTCATTTCCCCACAACTAACATTTGAAAGGAAATCTCAAGCTGCAAAGGCCACATATGAAAGCTGTTGCTATCTTTTCTCTGAACAGAATTGTTCAGGCACTCAGATGCCAGCCTTCGATACATGAGACAACCATGATTCAGAAGAATTTTTCCAGTTTAGCTGAGATTATTTTCAAAAAAAAGTTCTCCCAGTCTACCATCTGAATTGCAGGTCTGGGTCACACTTCTCTAGATTTACCAGTCTTGGGTGCCTGTCTTTTGAATTACCGACCGCCCAGCTCCTTATTATGCTTGCAGCCTCGCAATAACGCACAGGGCTCAGCTTCCATGAAATTCAGGTATGGGCCATTTGACACGTATTGCACAGGACGAGATAGCTCCCCTGAAGTAAGCATCCGAGTTAAAACTTGTTATTTCTTCTCTTCTTGCCTTTATCCTTCAGTAACTCCTCTCTTTCCCTCTCTCACAACACTGTAAGATGAAATCCATGTTTACAACCACATGTGAAGACCTTTCTGAGGTTTCTGTCATCTCTCCCACATTGCTCAGTAACTTTTCTGCCTTTTTTTCCACTTGCCAGGAGGATGTTTGATACTGCTTCTTCCTACAGAATCCAGTCTCCATTGCTGCTTGGAATTAGTCATTGCAGTACTGCATGCATTTCTTTTTTTTTTTTTTTTTTTTTTTTGGGAAAAAAAAAACTTCATACAGTTCTCTCTGACGCAGGGTGTATAATCAAAGGCTAATGCCACAACAGCAGAAGTGGAGGGACAAAGTGGAACAAAACTCCGCAGCAGCCCAACGTCTGCAGGTGTAGAACTGCACTGGGCAGAGGAAAGGCAAGCAACCTTTTAGCTCTTTCTTGTCTTCCACTAAGTGCTCATCTATCCCTTACCATACGATATATTTTGCTTTAGTTTTCCTGTGGTTTTCACTCGTGGTTTTAGAGTTCCAGGTTTAACAACCTTCTGAACCATTAACAGATGCCATGTAAGTGCCAGGGTGCAAAATGAACAGGACTGACAGCAATGACAAGCTCTGGCATCAGCTGTTCACTGTTATCTCTTTTCAGGATCCTCATGAGAATTAACTCTACCCTAACCTTCTCCAGTTTGCCTGGCCTGATACACAATCAAATGCAACAGAAACATCAGAGGAGCTGCAAATTCAGGGTATGACAGCTCAGCACTGAAAATCAGTCCCCTTCCCCCAACGGGGCAACGATAAACACTTTTGAAAATCCTCCCCTGATTTCAGTCAGTTCTTCACGTGTGCTGTGCCCCCATACAGTACCAATCAGGCAGAGCCACCTCTTAGACTGGACTGGGAAACCGTCAGGAAATGGGTAGCCTCAGGTGAACGGATCTGGACAGCCTGCCAGGCTGTGAAATACCAGCATTGCTACAGGGCAGCTCATGTTTGCTACTCACTAACAATGATATATGGTCACTTTTTAAATTTATGGCACTGACAAACCTTTTTATAAGTTATAAAGATGCACAAATGCATTGTGTAAGAGAGTCAAGACTTTACAGGTTTGACCTTCATAGGTTTGCTAGTGAGGTGCCTAGGAAATGACGGTACGCATAAGACACTCTAGGGACTTGTCATATCCTCAGTCCTCTCCTTGAAATACTCTCAGTGGTGTCAAAATTACATATTAGTCAAGGTCAGGGAAAGCCTCTTCTAATTTCAGTCACAGCAGAAGAATTAGCTGCTCCCTTGAGACTCGTGACCTGCAGAAAATCAAGACCATAATGTACACCAGAGACCAAACACCAGGGGACAAAACAGAGAAATAAAAGAAGGAAACTCAATTCAGACAGAGTAAGAATCCGCAGACCAAGCAAGAAGGAAAAGTTAAGGTACAGCTGTAGCTTTATGCTGAAAACTCCACTGAAATAGAGTTTAAACTAAGGAAATGCCTAAAGCCTTGGACTGGAAAAATGAAACACCACGGCTGAGGGTCCCCTTCTTCAGAAAAGAAAAATCCCTTAAAAACTTGGAACCAGACTCCGGATCGTTTGCAACTTGTATCACCTTAAAACTGAGCTTACTGGGACCAAATGTCTTCCAGCAAAGGGCAAATGCAAAACTTGTCATTTCTCTTCAGCCTGTGTGATACCGGTACTTTCTCCCCTTAAAACTGAGAGTTGATCAAAAGAAATTGTGCCCGCAGGAAACTAAGGAGCCGCACAGAGTGCAGCACAGGCAGGCATCCATTACCATCTCGGCAGGCTCAGCAGGCGCTGGTCTCAGGAACTGCAGCGTCAACACAAAAGGGCAATTAGATCATAAATTTAATTAAGAATCTCTGTGTGCTTCTTGTTACGCTATCTGCTAGCACCTTACATGTTCCAGAGAGCTAAATGTGGTTGTTTGCCTCTCATAACAAGCAAGACTGATGTGTGGGGAAACTACGAAGTTATGGCACAGGCGAGTGTCTGGCACACACAGATCACCTCCTTGGCAGGCTGCCTGCCAAGCTGCCAGTTCCTCTCTCCCCTTTAACAGGGGAGACTCCTCAAAGGTCTATTAATTCACAACATAAAAGAAGAATATAGTAGCATATCAGACATTTTTTTCAACAAAAAAATCTCTCAGTGAAGGACCATTTACACCCATGTGCCCTAGTAATAGAGAACCCTCATTTAAACCCTGCCTTACTTCTTACAAGTACACATCAGTGCAGCCTACCAATTAAGGAATTTCCTCGGGAGGCTTGTAGCAACCAATTCTGCTTCATACTGAATGGCAACAGCCACTCCCAACAGAAATCAGCCAACAGCAGCTCCTGGGCAGGACAGATCTGCCACAACTGACAAGAAAGGAAAGTTCTGAGTAGCATCTTTTTCTATTTCTTTACTGCACATTCAGAGAAAGTTGCATGAACATGTGCGTGCTCATGATAAGCCCAGTCATCTATTGCACTGAGTTGGAGAAGGAAATGAAAATTAACAAATGTATTTCTAGGAAACAGTGAGAGTTGCCATGTTCTAAAATCTATTTCAGCAGTAAGAAATTAATAGGAATAAAATATTACTAATGATGATACTAACACCAAACACGTAAAACCCACGTGTGGGCACAAGCTCCAGTGGTGTTTCACATCAAAGAAATGTCTATCTTCCTTTTTAGTTTTGTTTGTTTGTTTTCACAGAAATTGCTTTATTTATTTTGTTTAATTTCCTTTAAATTAGGAAATTAGGAAAACAATCTCTGGAGCTTGTTGTCATGGATGAGAGACTAGGTATTACTGGCTTGCCAAGCAGTAAACTAAAATGAAAAAATATCCCAATTATCAAGATTTGACTGTAATAAAGGCCTTCCTCTGAGCACCAATTTCCCTGTGAAATCATCCATAAAAAAAAAATAAAAGTAGAAACACAGTATTTTTGTTCTTAGTACGAATACAACTCTCCAAGAGACACCTCTGTAGTTTCTAATTCCGTTTGTCAGGGTCCTTTTGCCTTTCCACACAGAACACAGCATATTTGCTCCCAGATAAAAGTAAACCTCTTCATCTTTTAGCTGAACAATCGCGGCTTTTTGCCAGAAGCAAAAAAGAGAAGGGAGGCCAACATTGCAGCTTCATTTTGAACAGCTGTAGCCTGATATTAGTAGAAAGGTGACAGCCGTAATTACGCAGAGAAACAGACAGCAGCACCACTACAGGTCAGAGTGCTCTGGCTGTGGTTAATCATAAACCCAAGCATTTTAATGCAGTTGAGTGTGCACTATACCAGTGAGGCAGAGTGGCAGAGCACCGAGCTGCTTTGAATTTTGCATGTTAACAGCTTAAAGAGCATCTGTAAATGGTGCTGAGTTTTGCTCTTCCATTAATGATTTTGGAAGGAAGCAGATCTCCAGAGGACATCAATTTTCTTCACAACATGACCAAAGCATCTCTGCAAATATTTAGGTTCTAACTTACTGAAAACTGCTCACTTTGCTTCTACTGCTTCTGCCTAGAGCCCTCTTTCCATCCTGTATGTTTCATTGCTCGTAGCGCTTGGGTGAATAAAACCAAAATTTCTATCACACTCCAGAGTGTAAGAAGCGGAATACATTTCAGAAGTTAGAATCTTCCCACTTTGCCCTGCAATGGCATCAAATTTTCACAGGCCATTATCTGTCAAAAATGAAAACTGCACAAAAATAGAAACACATTTCTATCTTCAACAAATGCGAGCAAGGCCATCCCAGTCCTTTCAGTTCTAGGAAGACTTTTTAGATTTCCAGCTCAAAGCGCAGAGACAGCCATAAGCAGTGTCATTGTGCTGGAGGGGCGGGATGTCTCCACGTCACCCAGCTTAGGCTCTATCACTATTCATGTTCTCCCAGATCTTGGCAAGGTCTTTCAGCAAAGAAGTGAAAAACTAACATTTCAATGTTAGCAAAAAGCAGAGGAGAAGGGAAAACTACATAACACGATTTCAACATGTCTCAATACGTCACATCAACCTTCAAAATGCCACACGCCTCTTCATGCTCCATCCTTAAATCATCTCACTCATAGCCCATCATCAATTTCTTTCCAACTTTATTTTCTTCCAGCTTTCATTTGCCTTGAATGTAACTGATTATGGATCTAGTACTTCCCCTTCTTTTAACATCAAAACAAGCTGGAGGGTCTTCAAGTCTTACTTGACTTGACAACATCTTGCAAAAGATGTCTCTTTGGTTCAGATATGTGAACACCAAGTTGGAATGTGTGTGTGTGTGATTTCACACAGCACTGAATGGTTCAGTCATCCACAAATGGTTCAGTATCCACAGCCTCAATAACCTGGTTCAGCTGAGGAATGGCCAAGCATCCCCTCCCTGTTCATCTCCAGCAATAGCCAGGAAGCTCTGGGCACAAAATCTGAAGACAATTTTTACATTAAGAAATCTGACTTTTTTGTGGCATATTTCAGCAATATTGAACCTTTTTGTTCTAGAATGCAAATTACTAGTCCATGCTGACAAACTATATACCTAAAGCTTTCTCACATGGGTAGAAAATAACTGTTCTCTTTATTTCCCGGAACACAGAAACTGTCAGTGCCATGGCAAATGGAAAAGGCTGCAAGACTGATCTGGATACTTTTTTCTTTCCAAATCCCTTGCTCTTCTTGCATTTCAGATCTTATTTGATGTACGAGCACAACAGTTCCCAACTTTGAGGCCAAGAAGCCACTGCCAGCTCCAACGTTTTCTTCCAGAACATGGGGGTGACCCCCTGGGACTGGCACACTCCTACCTGCTGCCCTGCATGACAGCTCTGCAGACCATCTGCCCTGGCCCTGGGAGCAGACAAATCCCTAGCATGGAAAATGATCCAATCTCATTTTCTGCGAAACACCCCTAGAACTCCTCTCAGTACAGCATCTGTAGCAACTCCACTCATGATTTTATGCCAGCCAAGGAGACTAAGCAGCCAGGTGTCACATAAAGACAACAGAGAACATTTCTCTCCCCCGTTTTTGTCCCACAAATCGCTCTGCAGGCCACGGGACACCAACTGCTCCATGCCAGAAAGGGATTATCCTGAACAGGCTCTCAGGGCACACGGGATATTCTCAGCTGTGCTGCCTGCCCAGCCAAATCCATTAGCACCCTCTGAGGGCTGCCAGGTATCCCGCAAGGCACAACAACCAAAACTAAGCATCTTGAAATCCTACTGCCACCAGTCATGTGCCTAAATGCCCAAATTCAATTTATTTAGGTACTAAGCAGAAGATACTAAACAGAAAAATTGCCAGCTAGCCATGTCATAGTAATATTGATTCTAGTTTGTTCTCAATATCTAGCTTGTTTTCATGCCCTTGCATTTCACAATCTACGCTTTCATCTCTGGTTTTCATTCATTTAGAATTAGAAATAGTACGATATTTTAACTATTATGAAGTTACTACTTCCTCCTGCAAGACAGGAAGCCCCCACTCCAGGCCTCTGTAACATATTTTCTTGGCCATCAGTGAGCAGGTGAGCACTGACAGCCACAGACCAGAGCTCTCTTTGAAGGTTAACAGCAAGAATTACCTTCAAAGCTGGATTCAAGTTTTGTGGAGCAGAAGAATGCTGGGAGAAAACAAGATTATGTGCGCAGCTATCCAGGAGAGTCCCAAAAGGTAATGACTTTGTGCAGAAAGATCTGAGTTTTCTCAGGAATGTGACACAGGATTTTAACAGCCAGGCATTTGTCACTTTGATATGTGCATGGTCTCCAGAGCTGTCTAGCTGACAAAACCACATCCATTACAATACATTCTAAATAAAAAGAGACACAACAGTACATTATTCTTAAGGCTGCTATATGTCAGACAGATTTATGATAGAAATGTTACAGTCCTAGGCACACCTGCGACTCACCATCAGCAAATCAGAAGAACAGAGATCCTGTCTTTGTAAAATTACAATTCAGGAACACATTGTATGATTTTCCTTCTCCTGCACCTGATAATTTCTCCTGAAAATATCAGGATTTCTTCTGTAACTTGGCTCCCCATTTTAGATAACTGGAACGTGTCCTATCTCACTGCAATGTCCAGTCAAACAAAACACAGAAGGACATCAAAATAAATAAATAAATAAATAAAATCAAAGCACCTAACAGGTTTTTCTTTCACTGCTGGTGAACATAATCTACATTCACTTTTTTCTTCTTCAGTGTCATCATATATGCAATTTGAAAATACTTCTAGTAATGCTTATGCATACTTTTAATTGAGTAAATTATGCCCTAGAGTAACAGAAGTAACAATGAAGGCAATTCATGAGTAAAAATTTCAAAAAAAAAAAAAATAATATGAATGGCACAACGTCACCACACCATGCTATGCTTCCCCAAAGAAACACGTCTCACAAACAGAAATAAGAATAGCTCAGGCGTTGAAGTGCTTCGGTCCATTACAGGGAGATTTCAGTCTGGTGAAGTACCAGCTGGCTGCAAGAGGGCAAATGTAACACTCATTTTTAACGACACAAAGCTGTGTGGTGTGGTTGACATGCAGGAGAGGTGGGCCTGGGCAAACCTCACGAGGTTCAACAAGGCTAAGTGCAAGGTGATGTACCTGGGTCAGGGCAATCCCAAGCACAGACACAGGCTGGACGAGGAGTGGACTGCGAGCAGCCCTGCAGAGAAGCCCTTTAATTCAACTTGGATTCTGCATAAGGCATCTTAATTTGTTATATCAGAGCAGCTCTGGAACATCTGCAGTACCGCTGCCGGTTTTACAGTACTGTCTTCCATTGATAAGTTACGGAGGAACACTACAAACACATTGAGGTCTGCAGTGTATGCGAAGCCTGGGGCCCAATCTTTATTCAGCAGAAGTCATGCTGCCATCTTTAAAAAGTAAAGAAAAACAAGTAAAAACAAAGCACATGCTGCCAACCACTCTTTCGTTATTTTTAAGACGACGACATTTCTCATGAACAGTATAGCTTTGGGGTTAACCATGGTCAACACAGTGACTCTGCACCAACACCGTGTGTCACTCACTGAAATCAGAGATTTCTCTAGGAAGAGAATGAGATAAAAGAGATCAAAGAATGCAGGGCACACCTCGAGTTTCAGACAGTGCAAGCGAAAGGCAATAAAGTCAAGATGTTTCCCCTCCCAGTACTGCCTTCTGCATGTGTGGCTGAGCACCATCTTGCTCTTCTCTGCAGCTGCAGCCATGGTGCTTATCTCCAGCTTATGAGGAAGATGAGAACTAGACAAAGAGCAGTGTGCTCAAGGATAGTCGTCTCCTTGAACATCACCTCTCCAGATGCTCTAAGTCCTCCAGTATTTCTTATTTTGAGGGCATTCTCCCACTGCCCTAAGAGCAATTATGGGCTCTACACACCCTGTAAATGCTATTGAACACAATAATATCCCAAATGCTAGTAAATGATGGCCATGCTCTTGCCACAGTTCAGTCCAAATCTTGACTGTATTGATCTGATTATCCCTTAAAGAAGTATCTGCTCAATAAGCACTAGAACACAGTGCAAATGTGCACTCTGAAGGAGTGCAACAGATACTTCATTGTCAAGAGAGCTAGAAGCATAAGGACCATATTGTTTTCTTTCTCTATGATTCATAGAGCCCTTGAGTCAGCTTTCTCAGTGGCTTGGCCTGCTACAACCTTTCTGCTTCAGAGTGTAAATGACACTGTCCAAATTCCACCTCCTTTAACACACATAAGAGTGCCTTATCCTATAAGGAAGCACTACTCAAAATTTTAGCATAACCAAAGCATCATTTTTAATGGATGTGAGGTTACTATCAACATCTGAAGAAGGACTGACTTAGAATACACCACTTCTCAAAAAGTTCTGCAGCAGCTGAAACTTTATTGAAAATAAAAAAGGCACATTCATTGTGATTGAGGAAGAAATTCAGTAATGCTGAAACCTTCTTCCCATGGCCAACTTAAGAACGGGAGGAGAATCACAGATAATCAAAATCTGGCAAAAAAATAAGTGCCAACTGAAAAGTCACTATCAAAAGAAGTCCATCATCACACTAATTAGACAATGACTAATGTAAAATACTTCTCATCTTCTTTGAAAAGCTACAGCTGTTCATGATCTCAAATGAGCATCTTCACAACTGCTCTTTCCAAAAACATGGATAAAGCAAGGTTTTCTTGTCAACAGTTCTCATAACAGCTTTTTTACTACAAAATTACACATGAGCAGATGCCAAAATGACCACTAATGCATCCATAGGGTAGCAGGGAAACACTCAAAGCTGGACGGCAATGGCAAGTCAAGAGATGAAAACACGGTGCTAAAGAATCACTCTTAGGAAACGCACAGCTGGAAAATACAGACATTGATCATTCGCAGTTATTCAGCAATTCCCAAAGCACAGCACTCAGTGAAGCGCTCTCTAGTATATACACTGCGTACAGAACTGGAACCAGCTCAGAGGTCTTACGCTTCTGACTGACCATGGAGTAGAGCAGAGACAGTGACAAAATCTCCTGCACACAGTGACAACAGCTTATATAAAGAAGGAATCTGTACCAGCTGTTGTGATTAAAAACTCTTTTTTCTCATAAAAGCATTCCCAGTTGAACGCTTTTATGTTTTGCTATAGTCATGACAGCTTATGGACACAAGCAAGATAAGGTCTGTAGGTAAACAGCATTGTCTGTATTAAACCAAGTGAGACAACCTGAGGGACAACATAAGCCTTTGGGCACGGAAGTCCTTTGTAAATCAGTGACGAACACACTTCTGTTTTGTATTCCTCCCCTATTTTTTAACTACACAGCACTCGAAGAGAGTTCAAGAAGGTCAGCTCATGTGCCAAGTTTTGCCTTCTTGATCTTGTGACAGCATTCTGTGTGGCCCTGCCTCCATTTCCAAATGCTCTACCATCTTTAAACCTGCAGGCTTAAAAGCAGTTGTTCTGTGGGCCCAGGACCACCAACACAAGGCCCAAGGGGTGCAGGATATCTGAGGTTAAATTCTACAGATTTGTGTTCAGAAGTACTGGAAGAAGACTGACGATCCACCTCCTACTGCGTTCTCCTCGGATGATGCGTGTCTTTACATATCTCGCGTTACACAGACCAGAAATGTTTTAAAATCTTCATAATGCAATACAGCTAAGAGGTGAAGCTGACCCATACAGAAAAAAAATGCTGGACACGCTTGGTAAGAGAACTCTGATTAGTTGCTTAAATACATTTTAGTCCCCTGGAAGTCAAATGGTCAAAGCTCAGGCACATGAACTGCTTCTCCTCCTGTCAGCGTGCTCAGTTGGTTCCCTAGGCAAGGCTGCTGGGAACAGTTTGGTAAAAAGTAGGTGACCTAAGCATGCATTTGGTTGGTTTAACAATAGCAGATATTTATATTTTGTACCAGTTACTCCTGTCATTTTGAAATAAGACTTTGAAACAAGGTGAAATTGAAATAGCATTTCTGAGAAATGATAAATTACAAGTGAAACCGACAGTGTCAAATGGAGAGGAGAGCATGCGATACATTCTTCATGAGAGCCAGAAATGTCAGAGAATAAAAGAAAAAAAAGATTGTCCAAAGCAGATATACATACACCTTTGCATATGGCTAGCTTTTAGCTCTCATGATGAATCACTGAACTCTTTTAATACTAAATCAAGCTTCTGTGCGCATTCCAGCTGGACAGCATGCTTTCCAGAGATGGAGGTTACATAAGGAGAACGAAACGATAAATCAGCAAGGAATGTCCTCAAACAATACTGCACGACTTTAAGGGTTCTCAGCGTGTGTGCACACATCTATGGATTTCTTCGTGATTTTTTTTTTTTAATGGAAAAAAAGATTGCAAATACTGGGTGAGGAAATATCAATATTGTACTCTGACTTGTAAATGATTATCAAAGCCCTAGGTACAAAAAATATCTAATGGTGTCTACAACACCTCTGTGTGTGTAGTAACCTCTATACATACAAATGATTAAATCTCTCACTACTTTTCCTATATAAAAATTCTGATAGAAAACTTCCAAGACGCATCGTACTTAGAAGACGATGCTTGCCCTTCTGGGCACATGCAAGTATACTCCAAAATATCACGACAAAAGGCAGTATTAGCATGGAACAAACAAATGCATTTCCCGCTTTGTATGATTTCATAGTCCTGGTGAGCTGCATGGACGGTCACTCTTATTTCTGAAATCCTTTTATAACCTCTGGAGAGAACTGGCATCGAATTACGGCTCCATGAAGAAGATACCATGACAGATGAACACTTTCTGCTGCACACTATATGCATACTAAACACCATTAAACATTCTGACGCTGCTATTTATTTGCAAATAAATAAGGAGATCATCTTTAAATTACAGACAAGCAGCTCATTTTCTATTCTAAAAACTTACGAAAAGTTATGGAAAAAGTGAAGGTCATGTTCTGTATTGCAGCTGAAAGGGCAGAACTGATTCTTTCACTGCAAATGGGAAGGATCAACAAACAAGCATTACAAGCAGTGTGAAATGCCATCCTCTAACAGATCCCAAAACTATTCCTGTGTGTTCCAAGCTGATCTTTCAACTGTTACAAAACCAAACAAGGTTGCTGAAGACTTCAGAAGACTGGTTAATATAAGGCATAGCAGACAAACTTTCCCCCTCTCTCAAAAAGAAGGAAATTTTCAAGGTGGGGGTCATTGTTCTACCACTGAATGCTTAATAATACAGTAACTACCAGGAAAACATAACCATAATCCTGTTTCTGTTCTCAGGATGCCAACGGTACTCTCTTCGTTATCCAGTACACATCAGAATAACATGAGGACCACTTCCAAACACTCAAAATCGTTTGCCTCACATAGAGGAGAATGTCAGGGTTTGCACAAGGCCATACCACACTGGAAAAAGGCATTTGTTTTGTCTTGAAGTATGAGAGAAAGTATTTTTAGCTTAAGTAACCCAGTTTGAAGACTTTTTTCCCCCTCAGTCAGCTCAACTCCATGCAGAGCTCTTCATGCTCAGAAATTAGGGGTTTATGTTCTGGGCAGCCATTTTCAGGACATAGTGTTTTCCTGCTCAACCCTCAGGATGAAGTGCAGGAAGTTTAGTGGAGGCCATAGGGAAGACAGGGCGGAGAGAAGGTGGGAGAGGGATTTTAGTACTTCAGGCTAACTCAGTCATGATTCTTCACACTCCCTCTCCTGACATACAATAAAGCTGAGTCCTGACTTGGTCTGAGCCATATGACAAACACGTTGCCTCTGCTACCGCTCATCAAACCCTCCAAGACCTGCTACTGCTCACGCAAACACCCCGTTGCCTGGATTTTGTCAGAAAAAAAAAATCTTCCCCTGAGATCTGTTTATGCAAACCCATGGCAGGCTTGGGACACAGCAGCCACACGTGGAGCTGAAGGACAGGCAGCCTCTCGGATGAGCTCGGACAGGTGCACAGCTAGGGCCAGCAGCAGCCTCCTCGCTTGGCTGCAGCCTCGGTATCCTGCCTGCCCGCAGCCTTCTGCTGGCACTGCTTTCAGACCAGTGCTTGGCAGGCCATAATGGGGATCATCACTCAGGTCAGTGCCAATATCGCATTCATACGGACACAAGGCTTTACTCTGATTTCAAAAGGTGCGATGCTGTGCCAAGATACCCAGGAACATAAGCCTGTTAATTAGGATAAGTAAGGATATTTTGGCTCACTGGCCCAGCATTGACATTAACAGAGCTATAATTCCCTCCATCATTGTAGGGGACTCTGCTTATCCTTACTGGCTCTTTGTTCTCAGGCTTTACATCAGATACTTTGAGAAGGGATTAGTTTAGTTTTCCCCACGAGCAGTGTCAAAATATTATTGGAACGTGTTTCTGGAAGTCTAAAGGATGAGTTATTGGTGATGTCTCAGTCTCTGCCTTCTGGAAGATCAGTTCAAGGTGCTGTTTTGCTTTGCAATATAATGTCATTGGCAGGGCATTGTTTTTGCTTTCATGATCCCTAGAAGCGAGCACTGTAAACCAGTGCAATATTTATAGTGACCTAAAACTTCTCAGAAGCAGGAGGTCTCTAGCTTGAGGTAAATCTGTCTAGGTTCTCAGGACAGCAAGCGATACTGCGGAGATTATACGGAGATCTTGATTCTGCTCTATACGAAATCATAATGCCTGTTAGTTGTTCTGTACACAACAGCATAATACTTGCTAGTTGTTAGGTGTTCTTAGCATAATTCAAATCCTAAGAGTGTAGTGCTATAAATAAAATTTCATTTAAATAAACATATTAAAATGTAATGTTTTCCCTGAAAGGAAAAGGCAACAGGAAGAACAACCCAGTCTTTTCCAATCTACAGTTTGTTCTACCACCTGTGATAAGGATATCCTCTTACATTTGATCCCAAGCACTATTACGATATACGTCTGCAGCCAGCTCTGAGATGCAGCAGGCCTTGGAAATGAGAAGCACAGACTGGTTTAGGATGGGAACTGAGCAACACAGTATCAAAGTGAAATTTATTAGCAGACAGAACGGTTGGCATAAACTATTGAAATTCAAGGTGAAAAGAATTCTATTCACTGCCGTTGCACGTGTTATGTTTGTACTATTTAACAATCACAAACAACCAGCCCATTTATTACCTAACCACCCTTAAAGGAAAACACAGAACAAAGCAAAATCTCACTGGTTAGCATCATTAATGTCATCTGTTCACTACTGCTCTTGTCTCCCTAAGTCACCCAATATCAAAAACGCTGGTCTGACTCTACTTTAAGAAGTGTCCTCATATTTTTTCGTTTGAAGTTCAGATATTAACTGAATCTAATCTCACTGTGAGATCTCACAAGACAGTGATGCAGAACATGGGGAATACTTACACGACAAACATCACTGAAGAGATGACAATATTCATAGTCACTAGCTTAGTATTCATCTGAGGAAACAAAAAACCTGCTTAGAGCACCCAAAGAAAACCTTATCTTTCATAATTTATTCCCACATTGGGATATAGCAGAGGCACCTGCTAAGTCCTGAAAATATTAGGATGAAAAAGAGTCAGTGTATGTTAAAATCACTTACATGAAAAAACACTAACATACCAAACTGTAGGAGGCCGGGACTTTCTTAGGAGGAAGTCACCTACTCCCCATATTTGTAAGGCAAGCAAAACCCAAGAAACTGATTGTTACCTTCTCACCACGTTGATGTACCAGCCTGCCTTCCCTGTCAGCAAGGCCGTGAGTATCAAGCAGTGACTCCCTGATCCCCAAACGCTTCCTGCACTGATGGCACAGCCCGCCCCAACCTCACTACTGAAGAGCATGCTGCAGTAGAGGAACTGCGGCAGAGATCACAGCATATGGTGGAAGTGGTGGTAGTTCAGAGCCGGGAGCTGCTCCTCCCGGCCATCTGTTCCTGGACTGTCCTCAGTCAGAACAAGCAGAACCTCGTTCTTCCCTTCCAATGTAGTTCCTGCCACTGTCTCTCCTGCTACCAGCTATTGCAACGCAACATGTTGTGAATGTTTCAGGACTTTTCTTCTATTTAAATATTCACTGGCATTTTCTTTGAAACTGCAGGTATTGTTTCACCTGTCTAATTAATGCAGTGCATGATACACAGGGGAAATTAAACTTCTGGGGCTTTATTTAGTTTACTTTATTGCTAGCTGTAAACATATAAATTCAAATCGTACCACCCTTTTGAAACTTTTTAGTACATCGCACCAGACTGCTCAATGAGTTAGATTACAAACTGATTTCCAAGAGAATCATTCTACTGTTTTAGAAATCACAGATATCACCATACAGCTGCTAAAGAAAGAGTTCTTACACTTGTTAAGTTACTTAACTGTTTCCAGCTGTTATCTCATGCCTGGTGTCTCAGTATGAACAGGCAAGGAACTGGAACTACCCAGCTGTTCCAATTTACAGTGCCCGGTACAGCACGGTACCGTTGCAGTTGCTGGTTACAGGGGCCATGTTGGATATTTAGCCCTTTCTTTCTACTGAGTGCAACTTTTTGCCACAAGTGTCCACCACCACTAGGACACTCACTCTCCAGAATGAAACGCTATTGTGTACATGTTACAAAATGCTACACGGGCATCACGGTAGATGTTTTATAAACGTGAATGAAACTACTTCAGCCAGCCATGATAATTTTCCTTATGGAAGTGTGCTCGCATTCTTAGCAGGGCTTTGAATTGCCCTCATTTCACTTCATACTTAGGGCATGTGTTTTAGAACTTCAAACAGATTTGCTGTGGCAAGGCTACTGAATCTTATAACAAAGTACTTTAAAATACGTGAAGCAGCAAAATACGGCTAATGCCTGAGCTTCATTAGTACTGTGCTTCCAAAAGGTAAACCCATTGAATCAGTTCAGAAGCCTTCTGAAGCAAGGGGTGACACGGGCTGTTATTTTTGTAACGCCGCACTCATCAGCTGCTTACAGATGGGACACGCTTCCAGAAACACACATCGTGGGAATGACTGATTTCTCAACCTGTACTCCAACCTGCTGGCCCAAGGCTCTGGATCAGCGTTTAATTAAAGTATGTAATATCAGTCATTAGCTGACTTCATCTCACTGGACAGGCCTCCTGGGACAGCCTTTTTGATGTTCTCTGTCTCTGAACCACAAACTATGACTGAAATCAAAACCACTAACAAGTTTCCTAGCTTGAACCTGCTTGGTCACACATCTGAGGCACCTTCAGAGCTATTAGGTTATTAGCAAGTTTCTCTACCCAAGTACCCATGCCCCAGTCACCTTACGCTTCTGTTCAATGCC
This sequence comes from Alectura lathami, assembly GCA_013399715.1. NCBI lineage: Eukaryota > Metazoa > Chordata > Aves > Galliformes > Megapodiidae > Alectura > Alectura lathami. The sequence continues at coordinate 192,803 of VXAV01007773.1, read as the reverse complement.
ATGGAAGCACAAAAATCTCTCCCGTCTCTTTTATCATGGCCACTGGCTTTATCTGATTTTCAGAACGGACCCAGCTGCTCCCGGTTCACTCAGCTGCCTATCTTGCTAGCCTGAAAGCAAGTAGGTGGTGCCAAATTAGGACAATAACAGCGATCATAACACAGCAGAGCCGGGGGTTAACACGGGAACTGCCTCACAACCAGGTCATCAATATGCAGGAATTAACTGTCCCCAGGGCCTGAGATCCAAGCCTATCATCATGGTGACCACCCAGCGTGGTAGGTCATCTAATCCTCACTTGTCAACAGGCAACCAGTCTTTTTTTTTCTTAAACTTCTTAACATGGTTTCAAGCACTGACACATTTTCTTATCCTCTGATTGCCCCAAACCAGAGCAGTATCATTCCATCTTCTTGTCAACACTGAGACAAGCTGAAAACTCTTACATTCCAAATGTGTAGCCAAGTTTAACCGCATTTTCTACGTTCCCTTTGTCATCCTCTCTACTTCACTTGCTTTTGTTTCACACGGTAATTCACTCACGGAATGCTAGCACTAGTGTGCTCTCAGACTGTTGGCTTTCCTGACTGTAGGGGGTGACACCAGTCATACAACTCAAAATCTCAGTCCTGTAACTTGACCAAGTCCACTCAGCCAATGTTGTTACCACGCCTTGCATTTGCTGTGTTGTTTCAATACGGATGTGCAGTTCAGAGGTATACATACAACATCCTAAAATAAAATATTCTAGCAATTTTCTTGCAGTTACATACACCATAGACTTCTTTTCAAATAATTAGTAATCTGGTTTGATTTATTTATTACACACTGGCTTTTGCCTCTTTTGTGGACAGCAAAGGTTCTGCAGGACGAAGGGAAGCCTAAGACCTCCACTGCTCTCCTAATCATAAAAGCCTGGCAGTTGACCATTATTTACAAATAATCAAATACTAAGACTAAATACCAGCCTTGGAACAACCACTTCATTAACTGTACATTAAAAAAAAGAACCACCACCCCACAAGTAAACACAGTCAAAAACAAATGCACAAATAAGTAAATAGTGACCAGCAATATGAGCATCAGATCATTGCTTATTAAACTGGACATAAAACAACATCAGACGAAAGCAAAGCAGCTTTAAGTCACAACCAGACACCCAAGTAGCCTGAATCTTGATTAGTGCGTGACTCTGTGTGTTGTGTGACATTTCAAGCACTGAAAGGAACAAATTCTTTTTAGGGTGGGTGGCTACTGTAAATTCAAATAACCTTTTGATACAGAATTTACAATAATGAGTAGCTGTACAAATTTTTCTGCCTTAGCCTCGTGTCTTTTATTTTATGGGTTCTTGTCCTTTGTGTCTTGATGATGTAGAGTCCCAGCATGATGAAATGGAATAGGAGAGTAAATAACAGAACTGGATTGTATTTCCTTAACACCCAAGGTATTCCAAAGCACTTTCAAAAATAATGAATTAGGTACCAGCCCTGCAGTGACCACAGGTAAATACAGAAGTGATTACACGCCCAGCAGCAGCTCTCAGACACTTCAATGGTATAAACAAATCGAACACTATTTTGTATTTTTGGCATTTGGGCTCAATGACATCTAGTCTACATGTTTTACTTTTGACAAATCTTTCTCAACTGCCTTGCCTATAATGTTGTTTCTACTATTTTTCTCTTCCTGCTTGCATCAGGTATATGCATTTACCCTCACATGAGGGTTAGTAATCTTTGATATTCCTTATCACTCTTTCCCAAAACACAAATAATCTTTACTAGTACTCTAGTTTTCATCAGATGCCATCTATTACTTCTGACTAGAATCATCATAGAATGATGGAACGGTTTGGGTTGGAAGGGACCTCAAAGATCATCTAGTTCCTGATTGTTTTTTACCCCCCTGCCATGGGCAGGGACACCTCCCACCAGACCAGGTTGCTCAGAGCCCCATCCAGCCTGGCCTTGAACGCTGCCAGGGAGGGGGCAGCCACAGCCTCTCTGGGCAACCTGTGCCAGTGTCTCACCACCCTCACAGGAAAGAATTTCTTCCTAATGTCTAGCCTAAATCTCTCCTCTTTCAGTTTGTGGCCATTACCCCCCATCCTGTTGCTCCATGCCCTTCTAAAGAGTCCCTCCCCAGCTCTCCTGTAGGCCCCCTTCAGGTCCTGAAAGGCTGCTATCAGGTCCCCCTGGAGCCTTCTCTTCTCCAGGCTGGACAACCCCAACTCTGCCAGCCTGTCCTCGTAGGGGAGGTGCTCTAGCCTTCTGATCATCTACGTGGCCCTCCTCTGGACCCCCTCCAACAGCTCCATGCCCTTCTTGTGCTGGGGGCCCCACAATTTGACGCAGTACTCCTTCTCCCAGCTCCCACCTTTGCTTTCTGCAACTTGGGCGGTGCGGTTAGAGCCCCTGCCTATGAAGACTGAGGCAAAGAAGTCGCTGAGCACCTCAGCTTTCTGCATATTGCTCGTGACCAGGTCTCCAGACTCCTTCCAGAGAGGACCCACATCTTCCCTAGCCTTCCTCTGATCGTTGATGTACCTGTAGAAATTCTTCTTATTCCCCTTTATGTCCCTGGCTAGACTTCTTTCTGCCTGGGCTTTGGCTTTCCTCACCCGATCCATGGCTGCCCAGACAACTTCTTTGTATTCATCCCAGCAGGGAGCAATAGAGGATGGGCTCCTGGCGTTTTCCTCAGTGCTTTACAGTAGGTAATTTTCCATTTGCTCTCCAAATGACTTTGCCATTAGGAGTCACTTTACAAATCTAGTGTCAATGCTACCTGTTTGCTCAGATTTGATCAGTACATTCTGATGAGGCTTAAAGGTGAATCTTCTGATTTCAAGCCTGTTAATTAACATGCAGGATAGTCTCCTCTTCTTATTCAAGAATTCTTAATACTTTTCAAGAACCTGCTCTTCAGATCATCTGTTCCCTATGTTTCTTTTTTTTAAATACAGTTTTTACCTCTTCCTATAGCTTTTTGTACATTTCTGCATTTCAGAATTAAGTTATACGTTTAAACTTTCCCTCTGTGCAAGCATACGCCATTCCTACCTGATAAAGGCCTACTGCTTTTTTCCCTTTTAGTGACACTACCCTTTACCTTCTGGGCATGATGAAAATGGCTCCCCAGATCATTGCCAGTATCTCAGAACCATGTCACTATGCTTTGCTAGAAAATACCTCAGGAATGAAGTTAATGAAACACAAACTCTAGCTGAAGTAAAGGCAGCATGTGTTGTGGCCAGCATGGAGACCTACAAACCCTAACTGGCCAGAAGCTAGATGTTTCTTTCTTGATTGCTGATAAAATTATCTGGGATTTTCACAGATGAAGTATTTTTGAGAGCCTTCTGTCTAATGCTGTTTCAGTTAGTCAATAGATTCAAAAGCTGTTTGGTGCTGGCACAAAGAAACCGATAGCCAAAAAGACAAACACTTGCTCACAGAGCACTGTCACTGAAAAGCTGTTTCCTTATGAAAACTGGAAGAGGGGAGATTTAGGCTAGATATTAGGAAGAAATTCTTTCCTGTGAGGGTAGTGAGACACTGGCACAGGTTGCCCAGAGAGGCTGTGCTGCCCCCTCCCTGGCAGTGTTCAAGGCCAGGCTGGATGGGGCTCTGAGCAACCTGGTCTGGTGGGAGGTGTCCCTGCCCATGGCAGAGGGGATGGAACTAGATGATCTTTAAGGTCCCTTCCAACCCAAACCATTCTATGATTCTATGAAAACAGGCTAAAACCCCTCTTTTGTTTCATCTTTTCAAATACAAAGGTTGATTGTGTTCTTCTATGACCCTGTTTCAAGAACTTGGCAATAGAAACCTCACAGTTACCACGATTTAAGCTGACCAGAATCTCACTCAAATCAGCATAGGGCTGAGATTCACTTTTAACTGACATAGCCTGGAATAGGACTCACCTCATAACTGAATGTTTCAGTTTTTAATCCCCATGCACGTTATACACATTGCCTTTTGTCAGATGACCTTGACGAAAAAAATTTAATGACAATTCACCCTCACAAACTCCAGGCTACAGTGATTCCTCAGTGAAGCTAGCTAAATTCCATTGCACTGAAGAAGTGATTTGTTTGGTTCAGCTCGGAATCAACTCCCTAAATCTCTCTCTTCATTTTTGTAATGAAAGGTTAAGGGCCTCTCTCAATCCAGAGCAAATAGCTTCTACTGATGGCTCTCACACATTTACAGAGTATACTACTGTGAACCTTTTGTTCAGTTTTGCATTGTTTCCTGTAGTGTTTGAACTACTCTTACAGGAATGAATTATCTCTTTCTCTAGTTGTTGTACGTTATTTATTCTAATGTCATGTACACTTTGTTCTTTTCTGTTTTATCTTGGCTGCAATAATTTCATTTACCCAATGAAAGATTATGTCTTTGCATACAACTCTTTCATCATTTTTCTATGAGAAAACCACAGGTTCAGTAGTTCTGCACTGGCAGCACTTCACTGTTCCTTCTAAATGGATTCTGCTGTGTCATACACACACATCACCTTGACAGCTCTGAATCTGATATTCTCCCAAGCCGCACCATAATCCAGGGGCTGGCACAGCGTCATCAGGCAGCTGAGGGAAGGGCAAGTGCAGTGGTTGGCTAGTGCCTAACACAGTGACTCCTGGGCCATAACTGGGCAGCTGCTGGGTAGTAATCAGAATTTAAGGAATAACAATTACTGTAAAAGCATCAGCTACCCTCACTGGACTCCCTTAGTACAATGTCATAGACTAAGGGCTAAACAGCTCTCAGAACAAGGAAAAGACCTTCATTTCTGGGTTACATGTGGGGGGTTATGGCATACCCATTTAAGAAAATTGTTTCACAAAGCTACAAGAGCTACTAAGAGTCCAGATGAAGCACATTTTCGTCACACTATGAGATTATTCTTATAAATCTTCATTTCCATAAAGAAAAGTTGAACTTAATCATTCAGGGGTAAAGTAATGGCTAGTCTAACATCTGCAGCATTAGGATGCATTAGCTAGGTCTTTTATACATTTCCTGGTTTTATTGAGTTTTATTACCAGACTGTGATAAAGTTTGAAAACCAGTAATTTTGGTGATCTATAATAAGCCATGAAATGAGAAGAAAATCATCTTAAAACAACATTAAAAGGGAGAGTTGTTCTTAACTGCAGAGTATGGGAAGCTGCAAGCAGAACTCTCATTAACAGTAAATAAAGCAGATTAAAAATAGCCCCACATGTTTGCTAACACAGACTCAATGAGATTTCCTTGCGTTAACGAGAACCAGAGTTCAAGACACTTTCTCCTCCTCACCATCCTGGGCTTACCTGCTGTTGATCACCTTTCTAATGCCATTCATAAAAACCTTACTTCAAATTTCAAGTCACGTATACAAGCCTGTGTACACTGTGAATCACAATGGAAAGTTTATGGACAGAAGAGTATTGAGGGATGTGTCCTGTGCCCAACCATTAAGCAGGCTGCTCTCCAAAGCCAACCGGTGAGTAGCTTTAGAAGCTGAAGTTCCTCAATGAAAGAAACTATGAGGTGCACAGAAAATTGAGTTTTAAGCTGTATTATGTTCATCCAAAAGAAAAATTGAAACACTAAGGTCACTTCTTGAAAGAACATTCATTAGGTGCCTCAGGCCTCTTAAAAATTAGAGGCTTTTTCTTTTTAATCTTTAACTCCCGCTGACTCTAATTACCACAATGTCTGCAGCCTACTAAATTTCACTGAGATGGCCAATCCCGCTCTCTAAGACTGTTTTCATTTGCCTGTTCCTGTGCTACCAACAGCATCGCATGTATTCTTTTCATTTCCAACACCACAGAAGTCAAAATCTAGGGTGAACATTTTTCCAAGTCTGAATGACACGAGAGTCCCTCCAGTAGGTAATACTGCAAACTTATTAACAAGGAAAAGAGCCTAATGGTCACAAATTAAGAGGAGATAAAAATCACCAGGTCTGTAGGAGACAAAAAAAAAGTATACTTGCCGGCGTAACGGACTGATACAGGGGTGTTCTACTGTCTCACAGTGATTCAGAGCTTCCTTACGCAGAGGCGAATGTTATTCGGCATTTGCCATACCGTTTCAGATGGAAAGTGCAGAGCCTAGTATTTTTGGGGTGTACTGCATCCAGACTTCCATTAACAGGAGGGAACAGCACAAGAGCGACCATGTTCCATGCAGCAGGCTTCAATACTGAGGGTCCGGTCACAGTCAGACAGAGAATTAGCAGCTTGACATCACGTATATGTTTATTCACCTGAAGACAGCGTATCCCTTTTATTCTCTTTGCTTTGAAATTACCTTACATTGGCATTACAAGAAAGAAGAAAAATTCTGGACATCTGAGAGCCCCATCCCTATGAGTTTCCCAATACTTCTGTACTCCTTAGTCAACTCACATACTTTCCATAAAGGATGAAAAGCACCTCTGCCAGAAGGCAGCACATCTACACAAATTAAATTCCAATTCCTAGTAAGACTCTGTTGAGCTTGGCTCCATGCTCGCCTACCAAAGAGCAGTGACTTTCATACAAAATGAATTTCTCAATAAAACCATGATCAGTAGACAATCATTGCAGATCTGACTCCTGACAAGTATTTTTACTGACAACAGAGGACAACAAAAAAAAGTCTCTAAGCATCATCACAAGCCATCTGCCACTGTGTGCCGTTTCAGACAATTAGTTATCATGTAACGTTTACTCCAATTTTCAGCCTTTCATTCCTACAGAAATATTCTGACAGTTCGTCTTCCATTTTATTCATGGGCAACCAAGGTTAATATTTTCTGACGACAAAAAGGTTACTGTTTAATTTTCTGCATATTCATCGACACATGTCTTTTAGTCTAATACTGAGGGTTTATGAAATACTTACCCAGAAAGCCCTGATTAGCTGGAACACTCCTGAGATTTCAGAATTAATAATGCGAGAACAAGTTTTATTTGTTTTGCTTTCAAACTACTTTTGAAAATTCAAACAATGGATTTAATTACAATGCAGATTCTTCTCCAAAATTCCTCACTGTCCTTAGTGCCAACATATCCTATGCATATTAATTCTTGAGAAATCAACTGCCTCTCCCCAGCAACATCTCACATGCCATGCAGACTTCAATTCTCAGATTGTCATCTGAGTTTGTTAGCATTGTGCCCTGGCAGCCAGGATGGTGAACTGCATTTTGGGCTGTGTTAAACACAACACAGCCAGCTAGTCAAACAAGGCAATTCTCCTGACTTCTGGTTAGCTAGCTCTGCAGTGGTCAGGCAGTTGGACTCAATGATCTTTCAAGGTCCATCCCAAAGGAACTCTTCTGTTCTATTCCACCTCCTCAAAAACAGGACTGGCTTTCCATGTCAGTGCCTCCAAACAGCAGGCATCTCCAACACAAGTAAACCTGCCTGTGATGTTTCTCTTCTGTGTTCAAAACCAAAAGAAAATTAATAAACCCTTTTATGTTATGACACAAAGACACTTGCTGCTTTCACTTTCAAAGGCTTCTCTTCTTTCACCTTATTTGTGATCTTGTAATGTGGAACTTTCATGTTGTTTTGGTCACAAATTTATTTTGAGGGTATTCATTACAGCTCCCTTTCATCAACAGCACAGAACAGTTGTTCATCCACCCTGAAAAATTTACCTTACCTGCAGTGTCTGTGGATCAGAGTTTCTAACATAAACACAGACACAACAGCAATCTCACCTGTATTCATTATACATCTGAAATTTTCTTCCATATCTCCTGAGATGTTTGTGGTGCAACAAAATGAAAAGATTCTCCAAATGAAGTCCACAAGAATGGCATTTTCTTGTTCCAGGAAAAATTTTATGCTTTCCCTATTTCAGGGAAGAAATATGAGGCGAATGAACACAAATCTAGAAGACCTTATCCCTGGACAGCACCATCATTTATCTGCACTCAGAAAGATGTTCTCAGCCTTGTTTTAACTCCTTAAGATGAGAGCTGTGAATGTGAAGGAGTGATAGGTGAAAGGCAGGGAGACTGCAGAAGTGCAGCACCCATGGGATTACAGTAACAACTCATGATTACAGACTGCTTTGCATCCAGGTCTTTCCAGCCTGAACAGCCTTTTCTGAGAGGTGATCTGGAACATACACCAGAGGAAACTCTTTATTTCTTGAGTGAAATGAGTGACATTTCACTGGAGAAACAGACAACTTCAGGAAATTCCATGCAAGAGTTTAAATAGATTTCAGCTCATGTCCAGGTTTGGCTGACATAAGCTGGGGTCATTCTGAGAACTAACAAGTGGCTTTCTCCTTCCTATCCCAGGTAAACTGAGGTATCAAACAACTCCTCTTACTGAATGAAGCACAGGTCTTCAGAAACGCTTTTTTGTCTCATTTTTTAAGAAAAGAGCCTCTCCTCAATAGCCTGTGCTATCCATTGCACGGTGCATTAAGAACAGTATGTTCCTAATCAGGAAATCAAACATAGCCTTCCCCTTTTTCAAGCCAGCGCTGTAAGAATAGTCAATTTTGAGCCAGCTGCTCCGCTAGGAAGGATCTTTAATAAATATAAAATGAAACCAGAAGAAGAAGCAGGCTTGTGAGTCTTCACATTACAGGGATGATTATGTTTCATTTTCTCTTCTCTAAACTATGTTCAGACAGTTCCAACTACCAACACAGAGAATACAGGCAATAACTATTCAGTTCTAGATCACCAGGGGTCCTGCACCCCCTGCTGTGCTACCCAAAGCAGCGCAGCCCACTGCTGCTCAGGGTCTCTCTCCTGCACCCTGTCCCCTGCCTGGGACAGCAGCTTCTGCTCCAGCCCTGCCTCTGCTCCACCTCTGGCCTGGAAGCAGACAGTACCCGTGCTCACCACTCTCAGGCACCTCCAACAGAACTCTCAACCCCAATGAGGGGACCTGGAGCAAGACTAGCAGTCCCATAAGCTGGGAAAAAAGGACAGGAAGTGGAGGTGCCTGCAGTGAGGCAAATACTCCGCTGGAACCAGTTACTGCCCCCTCACCCAGCCCTGCTATTTCTCAACAAATCACACACATCCTAGTGGTGGAGGGAAAGCTGCTGAGCTGCCTCAGATCCAGTAGTAAATCTACATTATAACTTTCTTATTCCAAATGAAAAAGGAACAAGGAAACTGCACTATGACACAAACAAAGCCAAAATTGTAAAATATTTAGAACTACAGGGGATGACTGTCTCACCATACTCAGAAAAAAAAGACTGAGTCGAATGCTTCTTCAGAGTATAGAAATGAGTTCGTACCACTTGGAAGGACGATCTGGCAAACCAAGCTGAACTTGGGCTACCTTTCAAATGGGATAAAACAGAAATCAGAACCTTATGTATTTTATGACCTTCCAATCACGTATTTCAACACCCTGCATCCCAAATACAGCAATCTTCTTTTGTAGGAAGAAGACAAACAAAAGATAAAATGAAGTCTTACATCTTTTAGAAGGACATCTAGATTTGATTTAGGTGTATGTAGTAATAGAAAATCTGTAGCACCCCAATGCAAGTTAATTACATAGTTTCAGCCTGTACCCCTCTTCCATTTTTAATCAGGTTACTTCAAGTAATCTTATTTTGTTCCTCCTTTTTCCAGCTCAGTGAAAAATTCTTAGGCTGTAGACTACATTCTCCTTTTTTTGCTATAATCATTTGAAGAGGGGACTTAGAAAGCGAAAGAGCCGAAGACCAATTTCTACTTTAAGGCACATTTCCATAGTCTGCATATCAGAAGTAAAGCTGCTCTGCAGCCTTCTTGAATTTTCCTACATCTTTTTTAAAGTGTCACAACCAGGACATGTCACAAAATAAGGCTTCTCTTCAGAGAAAATTCAGCAGGGATTAATGACATGAAGACATGACCATCACGAACACTGTATCTCATTGCAAACCCTTCAGTGACGGAGTAAAGGGGCTGTCATTCACTTTCAGTTAATCTTACAGCATCTTTACTCCATGTCCTAATTCCTACCAACTGTAATAACTTTTTTCCAAGGGGCCAAACCCCACTACACGTCACCCAGTGCCACCAACGCCCACCACATCCACGGAACATTTATAACCTCAGCAAGTTCAGTTTGTGCCTAGTTTGAAAGCAGCAGCGTTACCGCCGTCGTGGAGTCCTGTGGCAAAAGAGGCACTGGGCTGGAGCAGGAGGACGAGCCATGTTTGCTAAGCGGTGCGAAGGCAGAGCTTCATCAGCACCCGCAGCATGCGGGCATCCTCCATCAGAGACAGGGGAGGGGAAGAACACCAGCTGCACTTACAGCTACTGCTTCTCAGTGCCAACGTGATAAATCAAGGATGTTATCACAAGATAGGGACATGTAGAAAAAGAGTCTGCAATAGTTGAAGTTTCAAAACAAGTTTTAGATGAACTAGATAGAGTGTACACGGAGAAATAAACAGGAAGAAAGGATATCATTTTGTTTTAAACATTGGGGTAAAAAAAAAAAAATGTAGAGAACACCACCCTCACACACACTGAAAATGCTTTTGTTCATACCGCTTCTTCAGGGCGGAGTGTGCTCCACTTTGATACAAGAGTTTACAAAGGACAAATCTGCAGCTAACATAAAAGTGAATCAATCGGCACATTATCTGACAGGAGAAAGTAAAACCTTTCTTTGTATCCTACCGCATTGGCAGACCTGGTATAAGGCAACTTTGATCTTGTTTTCCACTCCATGCATCTTGGGTAGTTTGTAATTCTATCAACTTCTAAGGCCTCTTTAATGAGGGAAGGAGCTCTGCGTACAACAAAGGAAAGCCTGCGCAACACAGCTGAGACTTCAATGAAAGAGAGGAAACCTTGTCACAGCACACCAGCTGCTTCTTCACTTCAAATGCCTTCAGTAAGAAGGCTCAACCTTTATGGTCAAGAATTCAGGTAGTTTCTTACCTCTTTGCCATCTAAACAAATGTTCTTTGAAAGACAGTTTGTAAATATGACTGCTTGACAGCACGCTGTTGGGAGGGCTGGCTACCAAGGTTTACGCCTGCACCAGCTGCCAAACCACCAGACTGCCCGGCTCCCCTCGTATCTGCAGTGCAGCCAGTTTCTCCACACCATTGGTTTAGTTCAGGACAACTTTATTGTAAAGTTGAAGCAAATTAAGAAATACACATGAAAGTTCAGTCTTTAGGGAATAGAATTCATCAATCACTTCAACATCTTTGTGTTTTGCACAGAGCGTGATTTTGCAGGTTTGGTTTTTCTGGTTGTTGTTGCTGCTTTATTTTTGGGTTTGGCTGAGGACAGACTGTTCTCCCCCAAAAAGGGTTACAAAGACAGTTATGGAAACACTGCTGACCGAATCACAAACAAATCATGCAAATCCATGCTCATAAAGCAATAACAGTTGTGAGCTATTCCTGGTTTATTGGGATGCTAGTTGTTAAATCAGTATTAGTTAAAGTTTAGAGCATAATAAAAATGTGTTTCACACACGTGCTGCACCTCTGCAGTACAGACCATGAATAGAAAACCGAATTCAGTGGCCCTGACTTAAGATTATGCGGCCCTGAGGTTACTCAGAAAACTGGAAGGAAGAAGGGCTGAGAGAATCCATCCTCACTGGTTGTAACTACACAAAAGAAGAGAGGAGATAAAAAACAAACAAACAAGCCAAGCCCACCCACCTTCAGTTTTCAGGGAGGAGTTTTTCCTGGTACAGAATAGCTTAACTGAACAAAAAGAAATTCAGTACAAGGCATGTTCTGTTTCCTTTGTATTTTAGCATCAGCTACTTGAAGGGAAAGATACTTCTGCTCCCTGGTGCATCAATGCTCTTGTACTATAAATAAGAAGGCCTCTTTGCATTATCAATCACAGTATTAAATATCTGATATTCAAACCCACAGGGCTCACAATAGAGCATTGTAAATTACAGTTCTGCCTCAAAGACTCACAACAAGCTCTTCTACTCAGCTTTTGATGTCTTTCATAGTTGATGAAGGCTGTGGGTGAGATCTCCAGAAAAAAAAAAAAAAAAAAATCTCCTCCCCCATACCTCTACCAACCTCTCAGAGAAAATCTGCTTTTATATTCTTGCCTTGATACATTTATGTTTATGCCTCTCTATGTCATAGGAGTATCACCCATTCCTCTTGGAAATCATTTTTATTGTTTTCCAGAAAAATAATCATCATTTCAGACAGGATGAGAGAGAAAAGAGGGAAAGCAACAGCTTACCTTGGCTATCAGAAATTTACCAGATTCGATAACTTCCACAGCAAAACAAAGAATTCTCTCTCATTTGACATAATGAGTAATTTTAGTGGGAAAGCTTTTATTTCCCTTCTTTTTGTTCTGTCTTGCTTAGATATACTGCAGCAATAAAGGTATCATAGAAATAAAGGACGAAGCGAACAGACAAATATTCCAGAGATACCAAGGTACCAGGATCCTACTTGTAAACTCCTCTACACCCCAGGCTGAGTTACAGCTGAAGTGGAACACAGTATTAGGCAAGGAACAACTTAGGCTAAGGGAAGACACAATCCCGCAGAACTAATGCATTGGACGAAGGTCACAAATGTGGGCATTGTTTCCCCAGTCTGCAGCTGAAACCATGCTCTCAGACCAGAGGCAGACAGTTCCTTTCAGTGACTTTCTACACTCACGTTAACGCAGTCTTCTGAACTGTGCTCCACCAGTCAGTCCCCTGTAACACCAGCCTTCTCAACATATACCATTGAAAAGTTCACAGAATCATAGAATCACTAAGGATGGAAAAGATTCCCTCTCTCTCTGTTCCATCTATTGTAACTCCATAGTTTTTATAAATTTTTTTTTCTCATCCTCTCTTATTAATTATCCTCCCTTTTGGGAAAAGGTGGGGGGGGGGGGGGGAGAGAAAAAAAATTGCGTCTCATGCTTTGTAATTATGCCAACATGCAAATGTTTAACTGAACACCTTTATCTTTTGGCTAGGGACTAGGGAAGAAGATGGAGAAGCAGTCTTACTAGGCACAGCGTCTATCCGTATTTCAGTGCACCTGATGCTCTAAACAGCCCGGTCACATTTCTAAACGGCAGGAATAAAAGGCGCAGGCACCGTTTCACTTGTTATTATCACAGTTCAAATCTGAATGATCAAATAAAACCAAAGCGGAAAGCTGGCCATCTGTAGCTTCCTTGCTTTACCAATTCTAACTTCTGTTAGAGCTAAAACTTGTTTCCTGCTTTGCCTCTTAATTTCTCTCTACTTTTATGTATTATTTATCCCTCTAAATATATTATTTATCGTTGTGGTTCTATTATTCATCCCACGAAGCACCTACTTACATTTTTTACTTGCAAGATGCTACACAAAATGCTGTGGTACTGCATTCATCCTGCAGTGAATCGTAAACACGCAGAGGTGAGTTACCGCATACCGATACGGAAGCACTGGCCAGGTGCTGCAGGGTGTTAACACGACCACAGAACACGGCCTTAGGAGCCTCCTGAAATTATCTTGCTTAGCTACCATGGCTAACACAAAATATTAAAGATAGTCAGACAGAAAATAGATGACAATAAATGACAAAAGCAACAGGAAACAAGTATTTTACAAACAAGTAACAATCTCTGATATAGCAGGAATGTTCCACTTCAGCAACAGAAAGCTAGGGAACAACAAAACAAGGGATTTAAGCAGTGGCAATGGAAGGAAGAACTATCTTGATCTTCAGACCTTTCAGNAAAAAAAAGGGGGGGGGGGGTCTGGAACTACATCCAGAATAGCTTCTTCTGATGCTTGTTCTTCTCCTTGTATTAACTCCCCACCTCAAAGAACAGATTTTAATTACAAGATAATGACATCATGCACAGCCGGACAGAGTGTTTTCTCACTGAGACCCTACCAGGGAACAAAGATACGTGGGATGCTACAGAACAGATGATTGATGGATGTTCATAACATACCCCTTTCCCTCCTCTTTGTAGAGTTGCATTACACTGAAAGAGCTGACAAACATTTATTCCAGAGCTAAACATCAAAAGCACTTGCTTCACTACTTTATAGCTCTGCACGTTGTCAGCATTTTGACTGGCAGCTTCTTTGCATTTTAATGCTGTCATTGTATAAACAACGCATGCAGACGGATTTTATACGCAGCATCCATCTTCCCTCGTTAGAGGCTACAGCTGTTCTTGTATTACGGCATCACTCCCCAACTTACACAAATGAAATATTTAATACATTTATTCCTCTGTTTATACCATAACCATTACAGACACAATGCCTCAGTAAATCCAGTTTTTGCCAATATGCAGTGATGGCAAGCAAACACTGCATTTCCATCCTGAGGTCCTTGTTCAGATGACAGCACCCAGCCAATGTACAAATTTTGCTAAGGACGTGGTAGAAACACGGAGAAGAATCATTCTGTCTCCTCCCCTCTACTTGGCAAAGATCCGTCCAAGGCTGTTTCAACTCAGCATTCATGACAGGCATCTTAAAAAGGGCTGGAGCTGAGAAGAGTTGATCTGTGACAACGAAGTACCCTGCATTTTTGCAAAATCTGAGAACAACCTAGGGCTGTCCCGGTCAAACCGCCTAGACATGGAATGTCAAACATGGCTGCATGGTTAACACGCACAGCTTCTGCTGATTCAAGGGCTTATTTGCAGGACCAGGAAACAGCGGACAACCCAGACACAGAAGAGACAGCAGCGTGTTTGCGGAGCTGAGCTGGCATTTGAGCTGACAGCATTGCACAGTGCCTGTAATTCCAAAATGCAGAATTTTAAGCATCCTTTTCTCTGCTTGCTGCAGTTACTATAAATAGAGACATAATACTACAAATTAAACACAATATAACTGTCTAGTTTCAGTGCTAGTACCCTAACTTACTTTCAGAAATAGAGTGGATACAGAAATGAGACTTAGGCCCAGCAGCTCATTACATCAGGCTCACAGGAAAAGTAAGCCAAGGCATGCAACAACCTGCTGTCAGCACTGAGAATTCAAAGTGAAAAAGGAGATGAAGGCAGAGTGTTCTGCTCAGCTTAGAAAGATAAGATAATGGAACAATGAAAATAAGAAATCACTGTCATAACTTTGACCTCGGCAGAGCTGCCCAGCCACCTGCGAGCATTAAAGGCAGACAGAAGAGTAATGGGAACGAGATGCGAGGGGAGCAATACTGCCCATGTTTTTATCTTCTAGTTTTAAAACACACTGGATTTACAAACATAAGAAGTCATCACCACTACAGAAGAGCAAGGTACAGCTCTATCCAGAAGACCAGATTTGCAAGTATATATACATTTGCTACTAGCTCTGAGGAAGAGCTAACTGCTCCCGAGCAGACACAGCACAGATACCCTCTGTTTTCCCCTTCCCCACCTCTGGCCTGTGTAGGAGCAAAAGGGAAACTGTCTGAAGAAGGGCTTCGGGGACTCTATCAGCCTGTACAGCTTGTGGTAGTCAACACAATAAACCTGGGAGGACCCTAAAAAGGTCTTGGCTTAAGGTCTCATGAAAGAACCACAGTGAAGAGGGGTCCAAAGGATGAGGCGATGGCTGCAGGCCACATCTGGTAATGAGTGATGCTTTATCACAACCGAAGATTGACATCATTTTTATGCCCTGCCATTGGCAAAATTTAAAGCTAAAAGGCTTTGCCTAAGGCCTTCACAAGGAGCTGCCGACAATCACAGCCCATGCCCATCCCTGTGTCCCTCTGGCCAAGCTGCAGGCACCCTTGTGGCACAGGCTGGGCCACCTGCAAGGGAGTCTGCCTTCCTCCTGCCAGGGGAAACCCTCTGACAACCTCCCCCTCCTCACCTGGCAGCCCTGGTTGAGATGGGATGAATATTGGCTTCAGGGAGTTCAGCAACAAATGCAGCTCATGGGAACTACACGCTGGTTTACGTGTTTTCAAGGGTGGAAAGGTTGATGAAAACACAGGCACAGGAGGAGTGGGGCACAGATGGCTCAGCTGAGGAGAAGAGTACAGCACACAATTTTTAAAAAATATAAATTAAATCACTAAATCAAGCATTAAATATATTCGGAATATAAGCTTTTTTTTCTGTTGTCACAAAAACAACAACAAAAGGAACTCAATGGAAATGCCTGGTACTAGAAAAAAATCATACATTTAGGAAAAAAAAACACACTAGACTTTTCCTTTGATTTTTTTTTCCCCTCTAACCTGCTATGAAGAGCCATCCAAATTCAATTTAACAGCAAGTTCTTTGATTCATTCAGCACTACAGGCAATCTCACCTGGTACATTCAATAACATTTATGCTACAGGCAAACAATGGCACAGTTGTTTTCCATGTTTACTGTTAATTTCTGTTAGTTTGATAATGTAAGCGCTGATAATAGTCCACTTTCCATTTTCGTCTTGTCCCTAGTGCTTCATTTTGTGATTTTATGCCTCCCATTAATGAATCAAAGTAAAATTTAAGCAATATTATAAATGTCAGGAACAACCATCTGCTTTACCTTAATTACCAACAAACTTTAATGCCTGTGTGTGTGCATCTTTGAATACCAATATCCTCATTCCTTTTGAAAGCCAACTGCTATGAAAAAACCAGACGAGAAAAAGCAGCAACACAAGGCATGCACCTTGTCCAACGGTCCTCTTCTCAAGGAAGAAGTTCCAGTAAAACAAAAGCCTACGTTATAATCACGGATTATTGCTTCAATGAAACCATGAAATCAAGCACAACTTTACACGCTGCCACACACAGATTGGTTTCGCTGTCTGTCCTCAAATTACAAGTCTGCAGATTCAGGACTACATTTGCAACCCAGTCAAGTTAAGTGCAGAAATCCTTTTGCTCACTGAAGAGATGTGCATTCAGATATTTTGCCAACACTGAATTTTCTCCCCGGAAGATGTCTATCATTACCTCAATCATTCAAAAATATTTAGCTGCATTGCTGTAAATTGATTTTCCCAACCAGAAGCCAAGCTCACAACTATCAGTGTGGTAAAAGGACAGTTTAAATATTTAACTACTTATTAAGCAAACCAACCAAAGCAGAATTTGTCAGCATACTAACTTTGGATTTAAAAAAAGCAATTTTCGCAGAGAAAAGTCTGCATGAGAGCATTCAGAGTAAGGAGAAAGAAAATCACCGCCACAGCAGCATTTCTATTTCACACTTCCAGAAATTATTCCCAGGCATTTCCAACACAGATCACACATATCTAGCCACCACTGGGCGCAGCAGACAGGCCTATTTCAACAGCGTATTTTAGGTCAGTACTCAGCCAACACCATTCAAACACCACCATCACTGCATTAACATTCCAAGCAAATGAATGAGCTTTGAGAAATGAAAGGTGTGAAAATAAAGTTATGCTCAGGAGAAGACTGCAAAATACAAAGCTTTAGAGACGAAAAACAGCAATGCAAAAAGTATAAAGAACACAAATGTCTAGATTATCTGTACTGCCTCGGTTACAGACATGAACGCCTACACTATTACACCCAGATCTAGGTGCCAACACAGGCGTCTGAAGGCAACCTGAGCAAAACGTGTGCTTCCATTACGCAAAACATTCACGAGAGCTGTAACATACAAAAATATATGCACATCTACCATCTCTTTTAGATATGATTCTTCCCACAATTATCAATTAATTAGCACAGCCTGGGTAAAGTGACCAAGAAAAAACAGCCTACAAAAAACTAAGCCCTGATTTGGAGACATAATGGGAGGGCAGGAGAGGGAAAAAAAGAAATAAAAAAGCTAAATGTTCAAGGAAAGAAGTAGCTGGTGGGCAGGAGATAAAGCTCATGTTATATTTATTTCAGCCAGTTTAGGACTGATGAGTAGAAGACTTTCAAACAAGAAGGGTCAGATGGCAATTTGAAAGGAAGCCAACAAAGAGACTATCTGGACTCTTCCGTTCAAATAGTATTTTAGCATTGTATTTCTAGACGGGTGAAAGAGAGAAAGCTTGGAATGGTTTACATCACAAACAGTGACAGAGTCATGACGAGACATGAGGATGTGAAAGAACTTTTGTCTGAGTGGATGTACATCTCTGAGAAGGCAGCAAGATGTAGAAACAGCTGGAACAACTGATTACCTGGTGTTACCCAAGGAAGAAACAAGGGGAAGAGGAGAAGGCTCTCAACTTCAACCACAGAAAGCTCAGTACAGTGACTGGACACCCATAACGAGATGTTCAGAAGGGCCAGCACACAGGATAGCTGATGCCATGAGGCAGCAGTCTCTGCAGAGAAAAATCCATCTAGGAAGAGGATGAAGAAGTAGACAGACAGAGCATCAACTTGAAAAACACTGACAGAAAGTTTAGAACTATACACTTTCTGAAAAGTGATTCTTAAAAGCTATACAATGGGACCCTGCAGGTCACACTACACATTGAACTAAATAGCTAAGGGTAATTCAAAAGTCAGCAATAAATGCATGGCTTTCACAAAGAAAGAACATCACAACCAGGCCCTGAACTGTGCACTTTCCCAAGGCTCCAAAAATCTACAGCTTACTGAGACTGGACCTGTTTCACCAGTCAATGAATAAAGGTAGCAAATACCCATACTATGGGAAGTTTAGAATGCAAACATTATGCCCATGTTTTCCCATTTTTCCAGTCCCCCTCCCTTTGGTAAGGTCTTTTAACCTTTTACTTAAAAATTACAGTTATTTGTTTTTTCCCCTGCACACGACCACTCATCTTGAAGGGCAAGAAAGCCTATTTCAATGCACCGAGAAGCATTAGAATGAAAAAATAATGAGTCCTTGCAGCATGCTGAATTCAGAAGGTGCACTTAAATTAGTTGCAACATCTGCTGTCAAAAAATCTACCCAGACAGGAATGTCTTCAATAAAAATTGGATTTTCACAGAATTGCCCAAATGGGCTTTTCTGGCATCATTACAGCACCTAAGTAGGAGTCAGGAACCGTAAGCCTTTGTGTTTTGCTCCTTTGCTTCTCACACTCCTCTCGTTTCTAATGAGCCAAGAATTACTCTGCTCTCTCAGGCCTCCATGTGGAGATTGGCTCACTAGGAGGTCGCAAAGCTGATCCAAAAGACCATATACTGAGAAGCAGATGTTACCAACACATGGGGAGGACTCTCAGAGGTGCATTTGCTGAGCATCCCTCTGGCCAGACAAGTCTGAGGGGCATTAGTCCAACATCTACATTATGAACTTTTGAAAGCCAACTTTTTTTAAAGAAAAATCCCTAAAATATCAACTCATTTAACAGAGAAAGCCAACTGGGCCTTGTTTTCAGATGGGAAAAACCGACTAGAACTAAAGCAGGAGAGGTGAAAGCAGGATCAAGTTGTACTGACGCAATTTTTCCCCCACAGACGGCACCCCAGGATTCTCTGTGGGCAGCCTGAAGGACCAAGGCTGTGCCATACAACCTCACCACGCTGCTGTGTGCTTTGCTTCCTACAAAGAGCACAAAACCTCTGCAGATACCCATTCTAACACCAGAAGGCAGGCCATATCAAAACTTCCATCCTGCTCTTGCATAGTTCAAGCACATTTCAGAGCCGGATGTGTGAGATTCCGCAGAGCCAGCCCTGCTGAGTACCACGGGGCCGATTATTCATGTAAATCGAATGGCCTCTAAGTACGGGCAGGCAGGCAGGCAGCCAGGTGGCTTAGGCTTGGACAGGCTGAAAGCGAGTCACCAGAACAGCAGTAGAGAAGGGGAAGCTAGCAGGTACTTCTGCAGGTATCTCCCAGCAGCAACCTCATTCAGTGGAGAGCTGCGAGGTGAAGCTGACACTTGCTAGCAGAATAGTGGCAATGCTGACCTGGATGAACAGCAGCAGCGGCAAATCGAAGATTGCTCTCTGCAGGGGGGAAAAAAAAAAAACACAATAGTAATAAAAATAAACAAACAAAAAAACTTGCAGAAAGATAGAAATGTAAAGATCAGAAAACAAAGTAGCCTGGTCTGAGGTCTGCCACTGCACAGCAACAACACCAGCAGAAACATTTCCTTCACAGTGCACAAGCACCACTCCACTGATACAGAACTCACCAGTCCAGCTCCAGCACCAACCCATTTATTCCTGCTCGGTGGCTAGCGAGCAGTGGGGCTGGCAGCTGAGCTACCATTGCTGGATTATATCCCACTGCTGAAAGTTCAGTGATGCACAAAGGTTACTGCTGGATTTGCAAGGTTAATTTTCTTAATTGTGCTTAGCTCACTAATGGATCTCGTTTCCTTACTAAGAAAGAGAGATTTCTCTAATGCTGTTATGAGTCATAATCCAGGAACTTGATCAATATTAATCGTGTGTGACCTGGCATACTTACTGCTGCAGAAAAGGAAAACAAATGCAAAGGAACAACTGCTCCCAGAACTATTAAAGACTATTAAGAACAAAGCCTGAAAGGTAGATGTTGAGATGAGAGTTAATGAATTTTTATCTTCTGGCTGCAAGAAGACAAAAACAAAGGCAACCACCAAAATAGAACAAGCACATATGACACATACCTACCACAATTACAGTCTAATAGCATGACCAGAGCAAGCCAGAGGGTAACATTAAGGCTAGTAAGCTAACAAAAAGATTAGTTTTTAATTCATTTTCTAGTCTTCTTAATTTCCTCTAGAAGCATTTAGAAGCAAATCTCTGAATTTTGTTTGCTTTACAGAATTCCATTACCGCATCGCCCCGTACAGCTCACCCCCTCCTCAGCCAGAGGGCACAGCGGGATTTTGCTGCATGCTAAGCTCTATCTGCCCAGCGTTCACGCTGGGAAACCTCATGTGTATAAGCAGCACCACGTTGGATCAGGGTTCCCTTCTGAAGCAGCTACAGCAGAAGCACAGCAGTGACCACTTGTTGCTCCTACCTGAGTCTCCAGACAACAGGAAAATCTGTCTGAAGCATGTAAAGCACTAAGTTCTGCTGCAATAAATGCTCCTAAGATTTGCCTATGCAGCTATGGTGATTTTTGACCTATGGTCTTCAACGGTTTCATGTCAGTATCAGTGGAAACTCAACTATTAAAGTCTGGCTTCAAGACGCAAGAGACCTCAGAAGTATCTCCCTCAAAAACAATTATTTCTCTTTGGAAAACAACTATACGCAGCAGAATCACTACTGTTGACTGCAAACCTCCACATGCAGGTCAATAGATTTCATACACTGCGCACTAATCGATTCACACCGAGACTGGACATACACTCTACCGAGGCACAATTAATTCTTAAGAACTGGGGCTTCTCTGCTCTTCCCTTAGAAGAAGGGAAGTCCCTACATTGTGACCTATCTGGCTGCTTTTTCTCTGAAAATATCCAGTTCTTCCACATTACATGCTTTCATGTTTATTTGAATTCTGCTCAGTCACAAAATTAAGATGGAAAACGCTTCTTAAATCACAAATGGGGGACACAACAACAAATGGGATCTGTTTGTACTCTTCAGGAAAAGAATTGTTTTGTTTGCCAAAGAGAATCTATCCAGTCCTTTACAGCAGCATATTTCAGTTTGGCTGGTTATCATTTCCTGCCTTGACACTTATTTTTCTCCCTTCTTTTCCTTCTCCCCCCCCCACCCTTTTTTTTTTTTTTTTTTTTAAATCTTACAAGGAATGGATGCTCGCTGTACGTTCTTTTCTCAGCATGGCCAGTACCTGCACACAGCTCACTCCAGGAGCATCAACCACCACTCCAGACGCTTTTTCCTCAGGAAAGCTCATTTCAGGTCCTCCTCTACGAAAAGGCGCGCCTTGGCTCACAAGGCTCTAACGTTTCATTTGGCTTCAAGAATTCTTGGCTGCCTTCCGCATCTTTTTCATAAGCCCTAAATTATAAATTCTCTGGGGAAGGCTGGGCTTTTATTCCTGGTTACCACAGCGCCCAGAATGACACCTTCACCTCTACCTGAGAGCCTCTGGTCCTACTGTTATGTAAATATTCCTTGCTTCCTGTTACAAAAAAGTCCCCAGCAAGATTAGAAGGCTGAGCTGTGACCCCTCTGGAAGCCAGCATTGGCACTGAACCAGAGACGAGCAAAGGTTAATCCAGTGTTTCTTGATACCAGATCAAAGGCTGAAGACAATTTTCTTACAATAGCTTTGGTTTTCACAAAACACCTAAAAGGTGATGGAAAAAACAGTGAAATCTAGACCCAAACCACCATCAGTTCCCAGAGATCTCACAGCCCTTTTCCATGGAGCTGAGACACCTTCTGCAATTCTCTACATTCTTTCCATGTTAATAAATATCCCTAGAAAAGTAACTCCATAGTTGATGGAAATACAAATAATCCACTCCTTGACAGGTATTGAAATTCTGACGCATGAAATCAGAACACCACCTTTTAGGTACATTCATGAAGAAAACCAAAGTGTGCTTATTCCAAACCAGCCAATATCCACAGTCAGACCCAAATTCAAGTTGCTGCTCCAAATCACCTGCATGAATTTTGCTCTCCCACGCTCTAGGCACATCTGATGATAAATATTTTAACAAAAACTTTCCTGAGTTCTACCCAGCAGACTGCTGGGGTCAGGACACAAAACTCTCGCTTTCCATTTGGAAGACGATATTCCCAGGATGTACTTGCTGCGAAGGAACGACTTGCACAGAAGCATCTTTAACAGAAAGGGAGAAAAAATAAAGTAGACGTAGAGCTTTTAGGTATCGCTGAGGGGATGCATCAGCAGGGCAAAGCACACAGTTTCAAATACATGGTTTCCCTGGAGCTTTAACTTCCAGTTGAAGCCAGACACAAACCAATCTTTCATCTTAAAAGCGGAGATGCAGCATTTCATGCTGTTTACCAATGTGGTGTTTTCACCAAGACCTCAAACACTGAGGCACGTTCCCTTCCCAGCGCACGCTAAAGGACCGCAGTCTAGTTTCTATGAGATATGCGTGCTCATCTCGTTTACTGCCTTTACCGAGGCTGAAAAGACTCCCAAGCACAGAAAGGACAAAGGCTTTGTGCACAAGGAAAGCTTTTTCCACATCCCCAACGCTCTCAGTCAGACTGTTAGGGCTGCACAGGGCAGCCTGCTTTATTACTAACCATGTTGCTTGATAATAAAAGTATTTCTCAAGAGTCACAGTCACCTGCTAACCTCCAGGGTTACCACAGAGCTCACCTAAAACACAGCCAAGAAAACTCAGTCCTGCCGTGCTCCACCTTCGTTCTTTTGTTTAAGCTTTCTACACCAGCTGAAGTTTTCAGATTGATTTAAGACATAGCCACCACCAGTTATGAAGTGGTAGGGGTGTAAAATATGAACACGTCCACACTAAAAGGAAAAATACTTCTAACCTCAAGGCCAAACTGAGGTGGAAAGTATTGTTCTAAGTTCACCCACACCATCCAGCTTGAGATGTAAAATTGCTCAAGTCTCAATATTTGCCTCAAAAGCCTGTACTTCACCGAGGTGAAGTCATTTTTCATTTCCCCTCAATTACCATTTATTACATGCAAATGTTATTCTTTTTAAAAATGATCTAGAATTCATTTCTGTCAGTCAGTAAACACAAGAGCTCTTAAATCAATGAGAACAAGTACTCTTATCGGACAGTAACCAAACAAAAAGTTCTACAGTAGGATAATACACTTCCTTTGTTCATGCTTCTCAACTAAAAATACAGTCCTGCTCTGAAGTGGTGCCACTGATTTCCTCATTTTTACCTGGAGACCTCCCCCTCTCCCACCCCAGAAGTATAGAACTCCACCATGATGAGTCCCTCCCTAGGGCCGACAAGAACAAGGGATTTCATTCGATGAGCAGAAAATAAAAGCAGTGTTTCACTTTCACAAAAAGCCAGTTGGATCTATCAGAATAACCTGACTTTCTGAACTTCAGAGCAGATGCATTTCTGACTTTGATGAATAGCAAAATTAAAATATTAACTTTGGAATACAAGACAAGGAAGTTGGATTTGCAAAACATTTCTTTAAAGAAATGTTAACCTGTCATTTTCAGTATCTTACCAAAGTTGAAATATACTGCAGAAACAGTCATACACCCCAAATCTAAGTATTTAGCTGCATGAAACTAATGCAAAAGTTGAAACCACAGCTTTTCCTTATTCATTGCCAATGAATCAGAGATGGCTGAGGTACAAATCAAAACTTCAAATAAATGTTACAAACCTTACCTAGAAGGAATTCTCAACCCCACTGTGTTGAAGAAATTTCCTTCAGAAGGAGACATGTTTTTAGAGCTTATGCTGTTCTAACATTTTGCATTACAGACTTAAAATCACTGTTGCTATACACATTTCCAAATCATACCCAATGGGAAAACAGAACTTAAGCTTTACAAAAACCCTCTGGAAAGATCATTCTTGTAACTGACAGCACACACAGACTGTCATTATCTCTGCTGTTACGCTTAATTCCTCTTAGCTCCCCTTAGAAGGGAACTTCTGGGAGGTGAAAGAGAAGCAATCAGTATTTTCAATCATTATGAAAAAAGTAGCAAGGGCGAAAGAGAGAGTGCCAGCAGGAAGTTTTCATCTCCAACATCAGCCTGTGGGAAAGAGAACAACGCAAGAAGCCCAACTTCAGTCGTTCCTCCTGACTTGGCAGGAAGCAGGAGTGAAGGAACTCACCATACCAGCTCGAATATCCGCTATGTCACTCAGCAATGCAGACTGGAGCTTCCTCAAAAGACTGATTAGCCTCCAGATCCTCGTGGAAAGGTCTCATCTGAGTAGACTGGTATCCCAAAAACAGTTGCTGCTTCTTCAGAGAATCTGCCACAGGGACACAGGAAGCTCTTTCAACAAGCAGTTTAAGAAGATGGAGGGGAAAAGAAGTCCTAACATGGCAGCAAGAGCATCAGCTTAAGAACATCCCTCCTGATGTCACGACACTGGTCTGTCAGGCAACTGAAATTTGCAAATGAAAACAGTAGCAAACTAAAAATATTCAAAAAACAAAGTACTATTCTCAGCTGGCCTAAAAACTGTACAAGTTGGCTGCGTATACCAGTGGCAGCATGCCGAAACCGTGAGGGACAAGGTTATGGCCTCAGTCCCGAGTGCTGGCCAGCATCTGGCAGCAGATGCTAAGGGAGCACACGCCTCCCAGTACACCAGCAGGGAGAGGATTCAGCTGATAGCAGCCTGCTCTCAGAACCACCAAGCATTAGCACAGGACACTTATGATCAAGACTGTCACAGCACAGGGGGCAAGGTATCTTGTCTCCGGCATTTCAGCAGATCTCAGACTGCAGTAGCACTTGAAATACCATTTCTTCTTTTTTCTTCAGTGTATCTACTATGTCAACTTTCCCCTACACAAAGAATCTGAACTGGGTAAAATGCAGAACATAAACTTCAGAACGCCAAACGGAGCGCACCATTGTTCCTCTGACATTCTTTTGTGACTGAATTCATAGAGAAGTCATGACAATTTGGTAGAATCAAGTCCTAGGACTCAAACATAAACAAGCTCATAACAGCTAAGCTAAGGAATTCCTTCCTTAGCTTCCTCTGTCACTAACTGCAGGAGCCAGCGTTCCCATCCATACTGCAACTGTACTGGAACTGCACTATTGTTTGCAACACATGTCACCACCACCCTCTGCATCTGACAAAAAAGAGTAAGGGCAACCAGAATCTGCGGCACAAAGATCCAGATGCCTGAGCACCTGACTGCCTCAGACACTTGGACTACAAATAAATAGCCAAGCAAGAAGATGGGAAATATTACAACTACATGGAGATGAGCTGAAGTTAACATGCACTTGAATTCTCCTGAGACCTGCAGTGATCACAGCTCTCACTTAGCTCTACAGTCAATGGTACATGAGTAAAATGAATAAAGTAATTGTAAAGATGTATTTTGTATCATTCTAGTTTACATTGATACAGTTGATACATGAAAAAAGGAAGTTTCATTAACAGTTTGTTTGATATCTAAAACAAAGATAGGAGTCTATGGAGCAGACGTATTTTTTCTTTCCATTTTTGTTAGGGAAAAAAGGCAGAAAAACTAATACTGTCGAACAGCATCTATAAAAGGAAAAAACACATTTACAGACACATGAACAGTATGGCACTGTCACTTCAGAAAGTTACAGCTGAAGAGCAGCAACACAGAAATTGTTGGGAGATCAAAAAAGAGAAGAGAAAATGTCAGATTGTCTACTCCAGGCCCTGTTCCAGGACACCCCTGCACCAAGGTGACTTAGCCTGGCTAACAGTCCTCAAAAATAACTGAGGATAAAGGCTGCATATTCTGCCTGGCAGCCCCTGCTAGTACTTCTCCATCTCTAGCTTCAGCAGTTGGTCTGAACACTCACCTGTATTTCCCGTGCTAAGATGCACACCTACAACTTCACACCCACTGAGCAGAGTGCTCCTTCCTATCTGCAGCATTCCCGTGCAAGCCCTTTAGGCAGCCACCACCGCTGCTTCCAGAAAAATGTAACAATGGGGCTCCAGAGCCAACGTACTTTGAAAAAGTACTAAGTCACGCTTGCCCAGTTTCTACACTCCTCCCTAGGCACCTGCTGTGGGCCCATCAAAGAGAGTTCACTGAAGCAAGCTGTGACTCCTTACAGCTGCTCATACACTACATCTTCTCTTCTCTAGACTGGACAACCCAGCCCCTTCTGCGAGGAAATGCTGCTCATGTTTCCTGCATTCTTCATACTTGTTCTGCTCTCTTCTGGAAAAGAAATCATCTGATTCATGTTTTTCTGAAGGCATAACTATGGCTAGATATGGTAGCTACTTGTCCTAGCAGTTCTAAGGAAAGAGGATGGCTTCTGTACTTCTTTCAGTTAATACTCCTTTTACTTTATATCCTAGCACAATCTCCTTGTTTATCAAAGCAACATTATGCTTACCTTGTTCCTATTCTCCGTAGAACTTTCTCAGAGCCTTCCCATCTTCTAATTCTGCAGGTTATCCTTCCTGCTTCAGTCTGAAACACTTCCTAACAAGTTTCTCAATGCTGGCAATACTGTTTTAGATTCCTGTGGAGGAAGAGTGACAAAGCCTGTAACACTCAAAAAACCTGATGATGAGTTTTAGAAGCAGAATCAGGAAACCAAAAACCTGCATTCCCACTTCTTGGGCTGCACCTTTCCTAAGACAACAAGAGTAACACAATTTTCTTAATTTATGATCGCCTTCTTGGGACCATGCTGTGTATCAGGAAATACAATCCTTTTAGGATTTCAGCTGACGGGAGACAGATGGAAAGGAAGGGTGTATTTCCTACACGGTAAAGATCTACAAAAATTACATTTAATGCATTTTGTTTTGTTTTTTGCTTTGGTTTTCAAGCCCAAATCATACACTTCAACACATGCAAACACTTCATGACTATTTAATAAAGAAAAAGATTTCTGGTCAAATTATGTGTCACCATTTTCCCAGCAGAGAATTTCCTCTTAAAAGTCTTTCCCAGCAGCTTTAAACATGACTGCATGCTGTGGAAACATGACGGGAGGAAAACTTCACTGTGGGGAATACAGCTGGGGAAACAGTGAAGAACAAAAGAACTTGACCGGAGATGTGAAATAAAGGTGCCCTGTCACCCATGTACAAAACCCCAGCGGATGCTGATTTTTCCTTGTGTAATTGCTATTTGGAACCTGTTAAATTGCTCGCCTGTGCATCACTGGTTTAGCAGACACCGCTTTGGTTTTCAACAGCCTTACTGTAAGTGCAGAATATAATGTAATAGGAGAACAAAACTTTTAAATAAGTTTATCTTTTGTTTGCAGAACTTCAGATGCTTAAGAAAAAAAAAAATCCACACCACAAGAAAACGTTTCTTCAATAAAGCCTCTTTTCCTGAAAAGATCAATTTTACATGTTACACCAAATGTCTTTACTTTAGATACATTATAATTGTTATGTCCAAGATTTTACCGATCTTGTCTATTAACAGCCCACACATCCCTGATATTACATTACTTGCACAAGAGAGAGTCGGGAGTACGCTAAGCAGCAATGAACAGGAAATACAAACATCAGGAAACATCTGGAACAGCCTGCAGCCCTCAGAGCTTGCTGAGGTTTAAGCCACAACTGAAAACTCAAGTTGAAAGTGAAGCATATTTAAAGCTCTTCAGCTGTATCCCCCACTATTCTAGCCTCAGATCTCATCTGTTTACTCAGCTCAGGAAAGCACACTGAAGTAAAGCTCCTCGAAGCACATATTGATCCCTTGCTTTCAAGCACCTCTGTTCTGAAAGCCATACTTCCCAGGCTGTGATCTGCCAGCTATTTTCAGAACTGTTACCAACTACATCACCGAGATAAGAAAGCTTCAAAAAGAGCATTGTTATTGTGCTACTGAGCACAACGATTAGTAACTATTTCCTGTCAGACTTTTTGAAGTCATTCATTTTATCAGAGGTACTTGGCATTCCATACCTTCCCGCATGCTAATTGAGAACATAAATTCTTCTCAGCTGTATCTCATTACCACACAAAATAAGCAGATTACTCCTCTATCACAATTACTCAAGTTCATCCTCCCTTTCCATTATCTTCAGTGACAAACTGACTGAGAACTTAAATCTTGCCAGCTTTCATTGTGCCAGCAGTACAGTAAGTAAACCAGGGCCTTCAAGAGCATCCTGAGGGATCGCAAGAGCCACAACCCCCTTAAATTTTATGGAGTGTTGCCTATTTCCTTAAGGATCCTTGAAAAAAAAAAAAATCTCATTAATGCCTTTGTCCTAACAAATGCTCAGTCACTTGACTTAGAATAGCAATTTTTCAAAAGATTTTGATTAACAACAGATTGAATTTCGCTTATGCCATATGTGGTTTAAAAAATTACTTAAAACTATAATTGCAGTTATTTTATATATTTATATATAAACAGTACAGTGGTATCTGAAGAGAAAGTTTGCCTAATATTGTAGTTCAGCAAACACACCATGGATCTTCCTGCTGGTCACTGTTTTGTAGTCAAGGAACCATTTTGGAAAACTGCCTGTTAGCCTTCCTGGAGGCTGGTTATTGAGGAAGGCACTTTTCAGAAAAAAATCCAGAAACAGCACATCCTGATGGATGCTCTCTCCCCACAGCACACTTTTGGAGACGAAGCCAGAGCAAGATCTCCAACCGCTGGGTAGCAGCACTGCTACATCATGCTGCCGCAGCCATGCAGCACACTGTAGGGGCACCGAACTCCCTGCGGAGGCCAGGCACAGCCCATGACACCCAAGGAGCCCTCCCAGCAACACGCTCAGCTCCCTGAGGAAGGGGACCAGCACCCAACAACACCAAGCTGCTAGAAGGCAAGCTGTGTTCTTCACGCAGGCAAGGACAGCTGCCATGCAGCACCTGACTGGGAGGGCTGAGAGTGGGGACAGGCTGCAGCCAACCCCGCTGTCCTGAGCCCGCAGGGTGAAGCTGCTGTCGAAATACAGCATCGCCTTCCCCAGCATAAGGCGCTTTCCCACCTTACAGCCGCCTGCGCAGGAAGGGGCGAGGAGGCTGCGGCCACAGGGGCCGGGCGGTCTTACCCGGAGAAGAAAGTGTTTCCGTGCTTCCCATACAGCAGATGGGTGTAACAAAGCACTTGGGGCCACAGAGATTACTCACCTCCACCACACTACGCACTGATCATTTATTTAGAAGAAAGATAAGAATCCCTCTCTCAATTATACGGTTTAGCATGCACCTACGTGCACAGCTCAGTTTGTCTCTTGAATTCCACTATTTTATTAAAAATAAGGTCTTGACATATTTATAACAAGGAAATAGACAAGCTTTTTTCTTTCCTTTTTTTTTTTTTTTTTTAAGCTTGACAAACACCTGAAACGCATTGCTATGCCTTCAAAGGGACAAAGGGTTTTTCGGATCTCCTGTAGTACATTTCAATCTCTGAACTACTTCTTGATGTAGTTCAGCTTTGGAATCTGCCATGGGCCTGTGACTAGTTTTAAAGTCACCTAAGGGTGCTCCTCACAAGTGTCACAGCCTGTCACTTTGCCATTCAGAGGAGGAACGCTGCCCATGCCATCCGCTAACAACTGATGACAAACTGCATAATAAGCCAGTCTCATGTGACATGTGGGTACAACCAACAAGCATGTGGCCAAGACGCTTTCCAGGCAGATACTGAATTGCTCAACAAGCGACTTTATCCGTAATTTGGAAAGGTTGGACCTTCTCTAACTCCAGTTAGAAGAACTCCAGTTTCCTACTAGGAAATGTTAACAACCCAGCACGGCATTACATCTAAACATCATTCAGATAGTTTAATATCATGCCCTTTTGGGTCAAAATACATATCCTCACTTTTGATACTGATATTTAACTTTTTTTTTTATTATTATTATTATTGTTGCCACTCACTTCCATTACAGTGAGTCTCAGTTAAACAGTGAGAAGAAACCACAGCTTTGCTTGGTAGATGAAGGTAATAATTCAATGCTCTGACAAAACATAGACATAGAAAAGGAGGAGAGATTTCCTAACTGCCAAAGGAACACAGCCTTAACACTTAATTGCACTTAATATTGCATGCTACCAGGCTGACAGTAGCAGATGGCATTTTTCATTACGATAACAACGTATTGATCTGCTCCCTTCTGCCAGCTGCCCAGGTCACCCTAACACTAACCACGATTGCCATCAATCCTTTTGATCCAAAATTATCCTGTTTGGATTCAAACAGTCTCCCTTGGATCTTTTACCAGAAAACTCAGCAGAAGAGAAGCACTGTTGTTTTTTCTCTTCTGTATTGGACATGACCAAACCTCGCTCTCATTTAAAACTAGATACTTTCAACTTTTATGTATATAATTTTAGAACTGGAAACATATGCACTTATTTGCAATCTACTTCCTTTCAAATGGAAAAAATCCCACCAGCTTAAAGTTAAGGGAAACAAGGTCAAGGACAAAGAGAACCATACAGGTGTGATTATTTACAAATATGTATGATACCATCACAGCAGCAAAAGCATCCTTAATAGCATAACTCCCACATCAGTCTCCAGATGACCATTATCCACAATACATATCCTCGTCTGGATGATTTAGAGCCAGAGCTCCATGAAGTCAGCATGACTCCTACTGGCACATTATGGCACATGTTAAAAATCTGTTCATTTTATGCATGCAGCCACCTAAAGAAAGATGGCTGTCTAATTTGCTTGCCCTCACTTACATGTCTGCACTCCTCAATTTAAAGAGCCAAGGCTGTGTACACACTTGAGACTGATCAAACCACAGCAAGAGAAGCAATTGCGTACCTTGGTGCTCCACTTTTCTTCTTGATTATTGTCACTTACATATACAAGGCTTATAAACAGAAAGAAAGGTATAAAGGGAAAACATTGCCCTTAGTCCTGCCCAAAGAACATCAGCAGACACATAAGTTAGACAGCTTCCTTGGAGCACCTTGTGAAGTAGCTCTCATCTGTCTTTGTTTAAATACTTGTAGGCAGATGCCCACAAAAGACAGACGTCCTTTGCACTCCATGCAGTCTCCGCTTCTATGTACTCTTCTCTGGCTTCTTCACAAACAAGAGCTGAAGAAAATACTCTTTTCACCTAGAAACAGGAGACACCAGCTGCTACTTGCATGCTAAGTTGTTCTTTCACTTGCTGGAAAACGTTGGCATTTGTGTGTTAAAGCAGTTGCCATCCAGACCTTCCTGTTATCACCCAGACTCTTAGTAATCAGTTCTTGCCTTCTCTACTGTCTGCCCCAGCCTTCTCCCTAGTTTCCCACATCTTCCAACGTCCACATTTTCATGAGCAGCCTACTCCCCAAAAGATCCACAAAAATGTCTTTTGTGATCTCAAACCCAGTCCCAGAGGGCAAACCTGAACTACTTGCAATATATTCCACATGCCTCACCATTTGCCCTTCACAGAAATGAGACTGAGTAATTGAAGAGAGTAACAGATGATCAGATAGGGGATGAGAGCCACATAAGCTCTTGGTGTAGTTCTGTGGATGCAAAAGCTTGTTGCCAATGCAGAAAACTCTAAATTATCCATCCTGTGGTAAGGAGAGGCTTCTTCCACACCGGGTGTGCTCCTGCTGAAATGGAAATAAGTGCAGTCTTCCCTGATGAGACAAGTGGCCACATGAGGGATGCACCTCCATAATGCATGTGCTCACAGAAGCTGGGAGGAGGAAGACTGGCTCCTTGAGAAGGATGTGACTTGTGTTGCTTAGAGCAAGCTGTCATGGTAAGCAGTTTGCATTTCCTGTGGTTTCTCAGTAGTTCACTACCTCTGCATTAACAGTTTGAAGCATTCATTGATGAGAAACCACATCACCCTAAGACTCAGAGGAGAGAGCAGTTAGATTGTCTGAATTCATGCTATTCAGATTTTTAATCTATAAAGTTTACATTTTACACAACTTTTCTTTTCAGCATACAGGAAGACTCGAAACTAAAAAACAAAACTTCCAAAAAGACACAGTATCAGCACAAAAAAATGGAACTCTTCAGGTTATCATAAGTTCCCAAGAACAGGTGCATATAATATTTTGGGAGTTTCCAACACTTCACTGCACAGCTGAATAGTTACAAATAGGAGGGAAAACGAAGAAAGTATTCCCAGATGAAAGAAGAGGAAAGAACTGACACTTTCAGACAAGGGCAAAAAAAAAAAAAAAGTATTTTCCACTGTCATCTAATTAGGTCTTGTGGGAAATCAGTAACAAATTTAAGACACCAGTGCAAGTTGGAGGCATGCAAAGAGTGATTTGGTAGGATGATGGCAAATCAGAGTATTTGTGCTTCCCGATAGACAAACGCTTGCTAAAAAGCCACGTGTTCAAGTGGAACATGTTTTCCTGCTTGTGTGCCTACTCCACACGGGGAAACAGCTGTGCGCTTGTGCATTGGTGGCCATAGAAACTTGGTCTGTTCTGAGCAGCTAAGCCCATTCGGTATCAGTGAAACACTCCTAGATTCTGTATCTGCAGTAAACTTACACTTGAAATATACAACATACTCTTTAGAGTCTACTCTAAATGCTATCACAGTTTTACTAAAGATCTGTAGTAATCCTTTTACTGCACCTAATGACTGTTCAGCAATATTTTTGGCATGCCAGGGCAACATTTTCTTTCTGCTGCATATTTATATAGATGTTTCTTTTTCTTCCAAGTCCTTGGCTATTGCAGAGTTGTGCCTCAGGCAAAGCTTTCCAATGCTCACATTACTACTTCATTATGGTCACTTCATTGTGACCAGCACAATGAAATGACACAATATAGGAGTTCTGGAGATTTCAAGAGGTTATGACCACCTTATTTTGCTGAGGAAGGATGCAGGTGTTCACAGCAAAGCCCCACCATACAAGATACTGACTTTTCTTAGCTAAACTCAGCTTTCTGAAACTAAAACATTCCCTACACCACATGAGAGCCAGTCTGTCCCCAAACTGTTTGGTAACAGTGCCTCGGCACAATATATTACATTTATATAAATACAAAGTTACATGCTGTGCAATCACAGTCACCCAGGCTTCCCTCAAATATAAAGCAAACATTGTAAATTCTTTTGTTTTCCTTGTAGACAGATTGGTGGCACATTCAGACCAGCGAAAAGGCCAGGATTCAAGACACCAGAAGCAGTTAAGAGGAAACAAAGGGAAATCAGAGCATGATAGCAACTGAGGAAAAAAAAGACCAAGATAGCCCAAGGTGTATTAGATATGACCTCTGGCAGGTAGAGGTTCCAGGAAGCAGAAGACCAAGAGGGACAGGCAGAAGGTTGAAATTCAGGTGAGAGGAAGATGCAGTGGAGGCCACGTATAAAGATCCAGGGAGGAAAGGAGGTATGAGCTGTCTTCAAAGCGCCTGTGAGAAAACTAAGGGAGCTCTCAGAGAATGGACAGACATGTCTTTTACCCCAGTGCGTTCAGGTGCAAAAGAGAAGAACAGTTTGAGGGACTGCATGCTCTGAACTTCCCACACAGGCCACGTGATGTCAACATACTCACTTCTTGCTGTGAACCCAACATCATCCCCTGCGATGTCTGTGAAGCCTTTGCTACCTACTCAATGGTTTGTAGCGGAATGAATGCTCATTCCTCCAGCTTTACATGCCAAAAGGAAAATTCAGCCTCAGTTCTGAGGACAGAGTTAACAGAAAAGGTGACTGATTTGTGCTGTGTGATCTGAAGGAGAAACACCATCCATAGACAGACATAAGCAAAGGTTTGGCACCAACAGAAATTCCACTTTATAACACAAAGATATTGTTCAGTGCTGTGACTGCAGCACAGGGTTTTCCACTGAGAAATTAAATATCTGTAATAAAATATTTCTGTAGGAAGGCTGCCTGAGAAAACATGTGTGCATTGAATTCAGTGGAGAGAGCATTTAGAAGTAGTTCAGCCTCCCAAAAAATATTGCCCCTTGGTGTAAGGTCAGCAAGAGCCTGAGTTATCCACCACATAACAACCCATCAGCCGTTATAATCCTGACAGCAGCTTTGTTTTGTTCTTCTCCTGAGAGCACAGGAGCTGTGTTAGGATTTAACATGCAGTCTTTTTTATTAGTTCCTGGAAGGAAGGACGATAGTGCTGTAACTCCCTTTTGTAAAAATGTTTTAAATGCTCAGTGATTCCGAATGCCTTTGTTACTCATGCTATCCCGGCAGGGTAGAAAGGGTGTATTCCCCCCATTCACTTACGGACAGCAGCTTCTCAAGGCCGCAATCTCAGCGTGACCCAATGAAGAACATTTTTGTCAATAGCTATTTTAATGTGCATCTTTCATACTTCTATCCTTTAACTGTTAAATATTCATATAACAAAGGGTTAGCAGTTTTCTCCAAGAAGAATAAACTTATAAAATGTAAAATCCCAAAGCAGAAAAGAAAAAGGTTACCCTTTCAGCTTGCCACTACCACTTGTACAAGAAAAACGCCACAGATGATACAGCATGCGCACTTCATGAGGAAATCTGCTTATCGTATTAGTGATGTGTGCATGCATATTTTATGTAGATGTTTGGCCTTTCTCACAGCAGGATTATTCAATATTTAAAGATGCACAGAAAACACATTAGCAAATGGATTCTCATTTTCGATGTGAATAGAAAACCGCAAACAGATATTTTATCTAGGGTTTTGTGGGTGTTTTATTGTTGTTACTGTTGAGGGTTTTTCTGTGGGGAGTGGGGGAAGAACTGCGAAAACATTCATTCTGATTCTCCCATAAAGAGCATGGGGTACATACTCAGATTTTTACACAGAAGATGTAAGGAAGAACCAGCCGCACATCTGTTAAAGTCAATGGTTATTTCCCAGCAACACTTGCCATCAGCTTGAGTACTTACTCCCCATTATAGAACAAGAAGAATAGTAGGAGGCACATAATCTCTTCATAATCTTCCTCAGGTGAGAAAACCGAATTACTCTAACACAAATATCCAGCTTAATGGCAAATGTCTGTTTACTCACAGTGTTGTGACTGTCTTTAAAATTCTCTACTTGTCCTACAGCCTTTTTCCTCAGCATGATTAGTGGCAGGCAGCCCCATCCCTTTGACCTTGCATTTGCATTCACAGTGCCATGTCCTTAATAGTGCTAAAACCATGCTTGCAAATTAACTTTGATGCATACATAAAAGTGAAACACTCCATGCAGGGAAACACATTTGAGCGATCTTGTGAGGCTTAGAGCCAAACAAGTCAAATATGCCAAACAGCTCTGGCTTCCTCAAAGGCATTGAAGAGCCACCATAAGGTTGCCAGAAACACAGAGGTAAATGGAAATGCATCTCCTAACGGGATTAAATAAACTGTGGGCCAACAAACACTTGAAGGATTAAGAAATTCAGTTGCTGCAAGGCAAAGGACAGTTTGGGGTTGAAAGCAAATGGCAGTCAATGCTAAACTCCACATCCTGCCTTGCAACCAGGCACACCCAGCTGGACAAGCAGCACTGCTTGTACCAATGCAGGAGGCAGAGCTCAACAGTGGGGAGGCAGTAAAGGTGAATTTTCTTCTCCTTTGCTTTGTGCAGGTGCAAGGCCTCTGCAGCAAGCAGCTGCTGGCCAGCTCACTGTGAGCAAGAACACTTCCTCCTAGGGGAAGCCCAAACGCCCTCACTTAATTCCAGCTGCCTTTTGCTCTGTAAGCTACTCTTAGGAATATTTCTCTGCTCACTAGCGTGCACAGTCGAACGTTTAATTGCCTGTTAAATCTGAATTCACTGCTTCCCTACTCTGTTGGTAGCAACAACCCACGTTCAGATGTTTTATAATGGCAGCAAGTCCATAGACCCCCGCCAGTGCTTGGATTTGGGCATGGTCCTCTCCTGTAAACCTCTCCCTGTGCACCGATGCTCATGTACAGGCTGCCTACTGCAACGGGAAGGCAGGAGAGGCAGGAGCTGGGCACTTCTCAGGCTTGCCTCCCACCAGTGGTCTGGGCCAGCACACTCCCTAACTAAGGGAAGAGGTAGCAGGGAGTCCTCTTCTCCCTCCCCATCCTCATGGCAGTGAATTTGCAACTATCCAATACACAGCTGGTGGTTTTAATCTGTCACAGGTGCTGTGCATCACCTGCTGAGAGCACTCCTGTGCAGTTGTCTTTCTTCAGAACTACCTTCTCAGCTGATTTTTCTGCCACACACACTCAGCGTTAACATCCTGCAAGAGCACAGCCAAACAGACCACTAAAGGAAGGCTGACAGAGCTGCAGCCATACATTCACATTTAGCACTGAGAACAGCACAGAGAACACAAGCAGGCAGCTGGGCAGAGGGAAGGGAACGTGCCATACTGAGGCCTGCATGGGCAACAGACACACAGCCAAAAAAAAGGGTAAGATGGCAGGCAGTTCTGTGCATTTAACCAAAACGCCCTGATGGCGTCAGGTAGTGTACGATAGCAGATGTTCTCAAAAAATGCAAAATGAGAGGACAGCCATTATGTGTGAGCTGATAGGGATGCCACTACCATAAATTTGTACAGGGCTACAACCAGTGTGGTCCAGCACTCTCTGGAGCTACTGCTGGAACAAACGCTGCTATCCATCTCTGCCAGAAATTTAGCTGACTGTCTCCAGTATTTTATTGGTCTACACAAGCTCATGCATATTTACCTGGACAAATAAGCAATCCTTCTGACAGCCTATCAAATGCTACTAATTACCCCCACGTGCCATCTGTAAGGGAAAGGCACCTCTGGCAGACGTCAAGAGGAAGGAAACATGGCACAAAGTAATGAAGGACTGCGCACATATATCCAGAAGCAAGCAGCTGACTTACTGAGGCAGACAACCATACTTTGCTCAGAGCATCTGGAGGGCAGGATCAAGGAGGAATGGAGAAAGGGAATATAATTTTCCTGACTGCTTCTGGAGCATGGGTCTCGACATGGCTGCACACATACTGCACCAGCCACTGCCAGCAGCAGCAGAGACCCACCTGCCAGCTCCAGGTGAGCCCCAGAAAGCTGGCTGGGACTGGAGAAAGGAGAGAACCACCTGTGTGTTCCAGGTGAGGATGGGTGGCAAGGACAGGCTGAGAAGCAATGCTGTGCCGAAAGTGGAGAGGAAATGTTTAAAATTGTGACAGGCATGGCTCATGTGCAGGTGGAAGCATTCTTGGCCATGAACTTTTCCTTGGATTTGCAGCATCAGAGTCCCACACACTTTACCATTACTTCACCTCTGCTTTGCGTTAAGGGTTTGTTACTGCTGAAGAGCACAGCTGCAGGATGCCAGATCAGCATTGTGTCCTTCTCAGGATTCTGTCCATTGCATTTCCACCTTAAAATGTGCATCTCACTTGGGGGAGCCCCTTACAAAGTGCAAGCCCCTATCAGACCATGTTAGAGCAGTTTAATATTTTTGCCAGAATGCCTTCAAACCACACAATAGTGGCAGTTTTCCTCTCTTTTCACTTAGTTTTTTTTTCTGTTGATGAAAACAGTGAAGACAGCAGACTGTCCCACCCTATATATATATACATATATATATTAACCTGGGTTATTGTTCCCCTCCCACAATTTGTTGTCAGCCAGAGGAGCGGTGGCCTTGTACCCCAGTGTTCACATTAAGCCAAAGCACGACAGCAGCACGTACATACCCAGCATGCTCACTCTGCTGACTGTGGGAACTCTCTCACCACCAGTGGGTTTTCAGAGGGGGAAAAGAAGGTGAAAGCAAAACGACCAACGTCCATAAGCAACAGACATTCTGAGAGGCAACTCATCCTTGCCGCTTTGGGACTGTACTGTCCTGAACGTGACATTCCCAATTTCATAAGTGTCATTCAGTATACCCTCAGTTCCTGCAGATTAATTTTTTTTCCCCACATTGACTCTCCTCCATGTATCAGCTGTGAAAAAGGATGCCATCACACATCCATACATGGGTAGCAAACTGTTATAAAGTTTTTTTTACTCCTCCTCTACACAGTTTAC
This sequence comes from Alectura lathami, assembly GCA_013399715.1. NCBI lineage: Eukaryota > Metazoa > Chordata > Aves > Galliformes > Megapodiidae > Alectura > Alectura lathami. Next base: position 154,468 of record VXAV01007773.1, on the reverse strand, counting down.
AAAAGAAGTCATTTCAAACAGTGAACGCAAGGAATTGCTCCAGCCCTCTGCCTTACCTCACGGCACTTATTTTCTGAGACTTTGACACTTTCTGCCTGGAATACAATTCACTACTACCTTTCTGGTTCAGAAAGCTGTCGCAAAGCACATAAGCTTTTCACACAACACAAGCAGGAACTGCCTCCCGCCCCACGCCAGCAGTCAAGATAGTAGCCATTCCCAACAGACTGTACAAATTATACCTTGGATTTACCAAATGATTCCTAAACCATTACTCCTGCCCTTAATGCCCGATTCCAGTCGGTGAGAACTGAGAACAAAGCACATTGCAGGAACAGGTTAAGATGCAAGATACATCTGTTCACGCCGTAACATGTCACCATGGATTTATTGCACATCAACTGACTTAGCCAGCTTAAAAGCAGGGTGGGTCCGTAAAAACACCCTGTGCCCAGCTGGGACACATTGCTTCCTGGAGGTCTAAAGCAGAGGAGAAAAACTTGTGCTTGCCCTTCCACACAGATTGCAGCTGAGTCCTGGCCCTCACCTAAAACCACAGGGACAAATAAGATCAGGACTTTTCCTCTTCATCAGCTCAGCAATGTAAGCTGTTTTATCCCAGCCCCTTGCTAAAAACCTCAAATGACTTTCCTGACAATTTAACTCAGATGTGTCCATGTTTTAATTGCAACATTTGCAAGAGTAGATATGGAGATGACTGGGCAGTCAACTGCAAAATCATATGGAAGATTAGAGGAAGTGAGACATAAAGCAATTCTACAAATCCCTGGCAATGGGCGATCTCCAAGTTAGTGATCCTGCAATCAGTTCTGTAAATGATCTGTCTACACAAGGAGTTTTAGTAGCAACTGGCTGTATATATACACACACATAACATACCCACATTCGCTCTGTGCAGTGACCTGCTCCAGGGAGACATCAGTACAGCCATCCAAGGCATAAAGGAACCTCCAGGAAAACTGAAGAAAGACCCCTTGCCAGGGGGTGCAGTGACAGGACAAGGGGGAATGGTTTTAAACTAACAGAGGGGAGATTTAGGTCACCTGTGAGGAGGAAATTCTTTACTCAGAGGCAGTGAGACCCTGGCTGCCCAGAACAGCTGTGGGTGCCCCATCCCTGGAGGTGCTCAAGGCCAGGCTGGGTGGGCCCTGGGCAGCCTGATCTGGGGGGTGGCAGCCAGCCCACGGCAGGGGTTGGGGGTAGGGGGGCTTTAAGGTCCCTTCCAAGCCAACCATTCTGTGCTTCTATGATTCTTGAGAACCATGAACACTTCTAAGTCTCAGGATCATTTTTATCACATACATAACCAAGCTCTGGAAACATTTAACATATTCCACTAAGATGATATGTAATAGCTCTTTGAAGTTTCACTAAAATGCTGTATCGGCCTTCTACAAATTATTACACTATCTTTCCAGTGATAATAAATGGCAGAAAAGATGCAAGTAAGCAAATAGAAAAATGTGTTTTCTAAAACATTTTTTGGGGGGTAAAATAAGTAATCATCTCAGCCACTAAAATACAGAACTAAAAAAGCAATTACACTTCAGTGCTTCAACCTTCTATGTGAAAAGACAGTAGCCAAAATGGCCATGCTAAAAAGTAAACAAACACTCCTCTAGTACAGTACTTGTATCCACACATTTTTAGGCAGTATGATGAAATGGGTGTAAAAAGCCGCTAAGATAAAATTTTCAGTAATAATATTTTTTTAAAAAACTTTCCTATAAGATCATGCCAAATTGAGCCACACTTTGTTTGCAGTGGACTGGTTCGAGTTACAGGTAGATCAAACCCCAGAACCACCACGTGTGTTATTTAACTCTGTCTCCATATTTAAAATTGCCATGCATAAAATGAATCATTTCATTCTAGGACTGTGGACATTGAGAGAAATTCTACTCAACAATTCGTATTTCACAGTGAAAATGGCTGAAGGAGACATTAAAAATAGAAGAATGGAAATCCTTCCCACCTATTGCATTTTAAAGAACATTTATTGAAAAGGAAAAGGTTTTCCTTTTATTTCCTTTTAAAACGTCTAACAGATTTCTTTTTTTTTTTTTAATTTAGAATTTGCACAGAAGGAAGGCAAATTGGGGGGAGGATAGGGGGCATTTTTCAGCTAGTCATTGCAAAATGAGCCTTTTTCCAACTTACTGCCAGCACCACTGGTGCTGCAGTTATCTGAGCTGTAGTGTTCATGTAACACCATCACCACACAGTTAACATTCTCAGAAAAGAAATATCTCCTGCAATAAAATATCATTTTATGACAAACTGTGACACAAACAAAAGAAAAACAAAGTTCTTCTCGACTGTTTTATCTGCCATCTTAAAAGCAGCAGCTAGTCATAAGCTGTGATGCAAAACTACTTAAATCTGGCCAAATATACAGCTGCACTTCAGGCAGATAACGTGAGACCAGAATACATTCCCTGTTATCTAAGCTATGGTGCCAATTCCAGCTGGACAGGTATAAATACATTACAAGCTATCTACCAAACGTGTAGCATGTCCTTTAATTCCTCTGAGTGTCTGAGAGCTCTCATTTCATCCTGCTTAGTGAGGAGAGGTTCCAGCGGTGGTGAACGCAATTCTGTGTTTAATGTGAACAGCGGATGAAAGAAAGAGCTCTCTGTTTACAGACTAGCATTACTACAAGATAATGAAGTATTTATTTGGACAAATAAAGAAGGACAGCAACATTAAAAAAAAAAAAAAAAATCACAGGGACACCATTTAAAGGACAGCCTTGAGTGGAGAAAGTGATTCCAGCAGTAAAGTGTTTCTGAAGTGTTAGTTGGTACAAACAGTGAATGCAGTTCCCCACTGCCCCTCACACTGTGCAGACTTTCACACCTGGGAAACCAGAGTACCAAAGGTTACTTGCCTCCACTTTGCAAAGATGTAACCACGTATTTTGCAGTCAGTCAGGTCAGATAAAAGTCTCCTAAGTTCCCTTGTCAGAGCCGGCCTGGGGTTAGGTCTGATATTACACTTCACAAGTCCAAAAAAGAGGAATGAAAACCCTGCAAAAGTCACTTTGCTGTTATCCCTTCCCTCCTTCTTACGATAAAAAGGTTATCATATTTTGCACTATGGAAAATGGCTCCTCCTCAGTTTATACCATACAGTTCTTTAGTCACTAATAAAAATTAAAATCTCAGAGCGATGAAACATTCTGTAAAGAAGTCTGTAGAGCTCCTGAGCTCAGTGGTGGTCAGCCTACTTCAAGAAACAGTAACCAGGATTGGGAGAGGTCTAGAGGAAGCCATGGTCATGGCTGGGGAAAAGGAAAGCTTATGGTAAGAGGAGATGGGATTGCTCCCAACAGGCACATAGCAAAGATAAAAGACCTGACCGGGGCGAAAAGACAGATACCTAATTTCTAATTCAACATTACCATCCCCATCCTCAGGTATACAAAGAGGTGACGGGCACACAACTGCCTCCAAGTATGTGGCATTCTCCTCTGGATGAAATAGTTGCTGTTAAAACTTAGATACTGCCTAAACACAAGAGTAGGGAAATAACAGAGGTACAAAAATCTAGGTGAAGACCATGAACTGGAACCAAACAGGTGCACAGGGCTGCAGTGTGCTCAGGTCTGCTGGTGTCACAGTGCTAAATACGGGGCTTTGGCTGCCACAGGGTATGAGCATTCCCGTAAGTTATCCAAGTATTACTGCTCCTCAAACGGCTAATCCAAGCAGTGCCAGCCTTGTGCAAATCTAATAAACTCAGGCCTGGATTTGAGGGATTTCCTTTCTGTCGTTTAAGGCAATAACTGACTAATGCCAGATTATGTCAACACAAGTAACTGCCCTGCTGGTGCTTTGTGGGGGCCAAAACTGCAGGGATGCTGCAGGGCTGCGTGTTCATTGATACCTTCAGATGCATGTGCACGTAATGGAACTAAGTAAATTTTCCTGCTCAAATAACAGGAAAAATATCACTTGTAATTCCGGATGCGGTTCAGTTGCAAAGTAGCTAATGAAATACAAATGTTTTCATAATGAAGTACTATCCATCTTCTGTACCAGGAGTTTTTATATTTTTGCACACACACGCACGCATACATAACACAACACTAGAGCTGGCATTACGTACAAAATATTCTCCTTTGTTTTCATTTTTGTTCAGACACAAAGCTTTCACATCCTTAAAAGGCTACAGGTACCCAATTTCCCTTGCACGTCAGTAAGATCAAACCTCATCATCAGCTGTTCCTGTCCATGCCATACCTTGCTCTTCAAAAACTGACACTGCTTGAAGAGTTCACCGCATGAATGCCCTATTGCTCTCTGAATTTAGGGGCGTGAGGCAGGCTAAGTTATTTATGAAACCATTGTTATGGGTCATATCCAGCAAAGAACTCATCACACATCCGTTTAACTCTGCAGTCTAACATCTCTCCCTAGAAATATCACAAAAAGCAAATGGAAAAAAAGGCACTTTCCCTGGTTTAGGATCCATGGGAAAAAGGAGATATTCCTACATGTTTTTTTAACACAGAGCAACAACACAAACAGCTGTAAATAATCCAGTGCCACTTGCTCTGTTTGTTTGGGCAGTTGTAGCAGGGGAGGCACCGAGAGCAGCTCTCCAGAAATCTTAAGCATCTGCTGTACTCCACAAAAGTGCCCAGATGGACTTCGAAGAGCTAGCTAGTATCAGCGATGATTCAGAGCAAGAGCTCACAACATCAGTGTCATACACACTGCTCTTTTCTGCCTCAAAAAGTTTGACCAGAGGTCAATCTTACAGGTGATGTTGCCTAAGCAATACATATCCTTGCTTTTCCTGTTTACAAGTAGATTTCAGTGGAGCTTCTAATTCAAGAGGAAAAAATGAAATACAGCTGGCCAAAACCAAGAGATAACTGCTACTCAAGCCTGCCATCAGAGGTAGCCTTCAGTGGCAAGAAACTGAACCAATCCTCTTTCTGCTCAAAGATCATATATATATATAAATATATATATTTTTTAAAGTGTCATCCAGATCTGACAGACATTTGAAGGCCACACTGGTGCTAGTGAAAATCTGACTGCAGCATGTGTCAGACTGTGGCAGGGTGCTAACGATTTCATTGAATAGAAAATATGAAGGGTCTTCCTTTCCCTGAGCATGGAAACGCTCCTGGGTCTGCTGAGAGCCTCTAATTAGAGGATGAAGAGCTGAAACCCAGTTTTAGTGAATGCTCGCCCACCTGGACAGAAGGCTACTTTAAAATGAGATCTTCCCTTGGATCAGAGAGAGGGAGGCACTGAAGAGGAAGAACAACATGTTAAGAAGTACTCTCAGGGCGACTTTGCAACGGGAACCACAGGGCCCTGGCAGAACCCCTATTATTTATGTAAACCCTTTGTACGTTTTATATTGCAAATATTCCAGAATGCAGGCATATGCCAGATACACCCATGGCAGTTCCTTCTGGACTGGTGACAAGGCTGTCCTTATACTGCAGGAAGACTTTTTGTTTGTTTGTTTTGAAAAGGGACTAAACATCACATCAACAGAAACCAAGTTCAAAGAAGTCAGGCTGCCCACTTCTGCAACCCCATGAAATACAGACTAAGCACAGACATCTTGATTTACTCCCTGGCTGACAATTGCTGTGTTCAGGGACAGGGTCCAGGCTTTCTGGTCCAAGAGGTGAAATCTCAAGTGAGCTGTCATATGTCAAGGAAGAAGGAAATTTCAAACACAAAGCTCAAAAGGAGATATGACGAGCTTCCGTACTCCTGCCCTGCCTTCTGTTATTCTTGTGTTAGTGCATTTCCTTGTTCATACCCCACACAGCAATTGCAGTCTTTCAGAAAACACTAATCATTGACACCTCTCTGCTGCCCAGGGAGAGAAAGGTAGCTTAGCTCCCTGAGAAACAAAATACAAGAGAGATGCCAGACCACACATATGGCTGATGGAGAATAGACGAGGAAAAGACAAGGGCCGTTCCTGCACCTGCGGTTCTCAGGAACATTTACAAGTTGCCTGGATTTCAAAGGAATGGGAATTCAAGCCTGCAGCTCTATGGAAAATTTCTCTGGTATTTAGTCAGCCTTGTGTTTAAAAGCCGCAGTTCAGTAGTACCTATAAATAGTTTTTCATAACTTGAAATTTCAGGGGCCTATTAAGAGGCTGAAACTCTGAGTAATCCAGACAAATGACCCAGAAACTAAACATATTTCTCCAGGCATTTGGGGTTCCCCCGGATCACTGCAGCCAAATACCAATTCTGTGTTTTTAATGCAAAAGGGATTACAGAGAGATTCTCTCTATAATCTCCTTTATAAAGAGATCATCTCTATAGAGAGGATCATTATTATCTATCCTACTGAGTCTGAGGCCATCAGGAGAACATCTGTTCATTACCACTCACAGCCACGTGGGCTTCTCATTTATGCCAAGTTTCTTCAAGAACTCCCACCACAACCAGTGTCTCTGGATGCAAGTTCCTAGTTCCATGCATTCAACAGATCATCCTTGGAAGGGGCCCTCCTATTCAGAGAAAAAGCAACATTTTCAGGACAAAAAAAAAAAAAAAGTATCTTCTCAGCACTGCCTGGAATCCAATTTGCAGGTTCTTTCCAATTACACCACGCCTGGGGTGCTCAGATTCCTAGAAAGCCCCTGCTCACCAGGCATTCGTCACGATTAGCATGATATAATGGCATTTAACTTCTCCCTTGGGACGTTCGGCGGTCCAAACGTGCACTACAATAATTACCTTTAATTTAAATGGTTTGCTTTTTTCCTCTCATGGTCAAAGTTATTAAGTTTCTATCTCTGTGGGAAATTATTTACACATAAATTGTACTTCCAGCCACCTTCTGCCTGGTGTTGCACTGGTAAGCACAGCTCTGAACAAGTCCGTCCTGCCCGGTGAGAGCTGCTTTGCAGGAGTGCTAATGATGGTCCAACAAATCAAGGTTTGATTTTAAAACAGGGGAACAACGAACACTAAGTGAAACAAACGAGAAACACCTAAAGGAACTGCACACAATGGATGAGAAACAGTGCCAACCTTTGGGAAAATCCACTATTTGTCATGAATTGCCTCCTATTAAATGAAAGATATCATGGTCCTCACATGGGCTGTTTATCGACATCACCTTGGATAATACCAACATCTTCCACCAAACTTTGTTAAGGGCTTCTGATTATGTGCCAAAAATTTAGAGGTTTTCACCAAAGATCTCCAGACACTGGCTGGAGAAACAGCTGAGTTTCACAGCCACCTCGAATCACAATGCCCAGTCCGTACTTTCAGATTTTGTTTTTATAAGTGAAAGGTTTCTAGTGGCTATTTCCTGGAGACAAAATTTCTTCCAGTTTTAATGGGCACCTCTCCAAAGAGCTGAACAATGCAAATACAAGCCAAAGCTAACAAGTGGTGTGCTATTTCATCTCCTCCAGAAACCATTTTTCAGTTTTCTAATATGTTAACCTATTGATTTATTTTCAGTTTCCTCATATTTGTATGCTTACTTTTCACACTGCAATAATACGAGGATTACAGAGTGCAAACACATTTTCCCCCCTTCAGACTATTTAACTTCAATGAAATGAGAACTCGAAGTGATTATTTTTGACAAGTCCTCACTCTGCAGGCTACCAATACCCATATAACTACCCTTGTGAAATAAATGTTGACACACAATTTTTATGCATTACATTTTTTCTGTCCAAATGAAGATATCAACAAGATTTAAACACTTAAAGTTAGTATATAACAATGAATCCTGGAGCTGGTAAATTTATCACCCTAAAATATGCAGGATACATCTATAGTGTAGACTATCTTTATTTGTTATGGAAGAATTAATCATATTCCAATTAAGGAAAAAAAAAAATAGCGCTGTAGCCCAAAGTCCTACTTAAAGTTTAGAGGACTGTGCACAGCTGAGGAGAAAGTTGTGAGAGGTCAAGATTTTGGTTCCACAAAACCATCTCAGCAAGGCACATTGCTGTTGTCCCTGTGGCTCTGCACGGCTCTTGCCAGCTAAGAGATCAGCACTGGCCACACTGCGCATGCAAAGGGCGACCAAGTGCTCCAGCAGCCAACCCACAGCACCGTCTCCAGTGTCAGCACACAGGCGCTTATCTCTGAAGCACCTGTAGCATAAATACGACTGAAAGTGATTTTTGCACCAGAGTCCAGCCTGCTCTTATCCAGCCTGTCAGCTCTTCGATATGCATGTTACGCAAAGTTTGCTGTCCTTACAGGCAGAATTTATCTCCCTCTCTCCTTCCAAGATACACATCTTCTCTCAAATTGCCTGTTTTCTTGGTGCTGTTCTGTATGCTGTGCTTTCTGTCAGTGGGGTTTATGCAGCCTTGTACCTTTACTCGCTTCCACCAACATCCACAGCTTTAATTCTAATTAAAACCAGAATCATTATGTACCAGCCCTGCGGCCTTCTGCAAAACCAACCTCTTTTCAGAGACATTTCTTCCAATCAGTGCATGCACATGTGTGCACCGATACAAATGCATGTATGTACGTGTGTGTATGCACATATACAATGAAGTCTGGAATCAGTAGCTCTAAGGTTTTGCTTGGATCTCAGTTACACAACTGGGGTAAAATGTCCAAACGATTTGGCTGCCCCCACACTCCTACGTGCACGGCCAATGTCTGGCCAAAGATCTGCTGCAGCTGGAATCCCAGCTTCAGGCACTGGAGCGAGATCCCACACATCTGCAGACTGATGGTATGGCCTGGGTGAGGTCTCAGCCCATGTGATGTCTCGGGAGGAGAGGATGCCAGGGAGGAGGAGGCCACACTCAGGGTGTTAACGCACAGCAGCCGACGCTGGGCATCTTCCTCCTGATAGAGGCAGTGGCCTTAGGCTCTGGTGCCAGACTTCCATGGCTCTGTTTATATAGCTCACCAGCACAATGCTTGTCTTGTTCCATTCTTGTGCCATTCAATGGAACAGGATAAGCATCCTGGTTTCCAGAGAGTCCAGAAGAAATGTGGACAGTGGACAACTGAGTGATTTTAATTGCTCACAAGCTACGTGTAATGAGCCACGGGTCATTTTTCTACACTTCCAAGTTTGAATTGAAGACATTTGGGTACCTTAAGTAAATTCTGCAGTTTCTGGCCATGCAATTTATCCCATGATGTATCACCTTTATTCATGTGATGTATTCGCCCATGAAGTGAAAAGGACAAAGCAGTGTTTGTGTATATGTGTTTCTGTGGGGTGTGGGTGCACATAATCACAGACTGGCTGACTACTGTGTACATCCAGCCTTAGAAAATACTGCCTCAGAAAGGGCAGCATCTCCTGGCTAATTCTGCAAAAGACCACAAACCTGATAGACCAGAGAGCATTTTAATTTATACACAGCTCCAGGTGTTTCCAGGGCACAGTGGATGATGAAAGGTTATCTCAACTTGCTAAACACCAAGTCATTTACAGAGTTTCATGGCCACACTGGGTTGTCTGGCAAAACACAAAGCACAGCGTGTCTCCTCTGCAGTTCTGCTTAGACCTTTTTCCCCACTCCAGTCCACTCTATTCAAGTTTTTCAGCATTAAGAAAACTTCTTGCTGAGAGCGCCCCAGAGGCCAGCAAGCTGGACTGCAGCCAGAGCAATCTGCAAAAGACTGCAGCCCTTTGCCAAAGAGGCCTGAAACTGCCCCTGCTCAGCCAAGAGCCGGCAGTCAAACAGCCCTCTGTGATAAATCATGGCAGGTACATAGCACGAGGCGGACAGGAAAGTGCTTAAACCAAATCTCTGGTCACATAGAGGACTATAACTCAAAATCACTACATAGACTCAGACACAGAAATAAACCGCAGGCCAGGACAGACCTCAGCGAAGCGTGACAAATTCCTGAGCTGAGGCTTCCATGCAGGAGCGGAATACATCCAGCAGTGTTACTGCTTGTCCTCTCTCTGGTAAAGGAAGCATTTTCATACACAGATACTGCTTTTCTTTATGTTAGAACACTGGTAAGGTCCATTTCAGCACACAAGTTCATCCAACTCTTACAACAAGCGAGATTTTATCAGCAGCATTCAATTTTTAAAGAAGTTCTCCAATGATCTCTCAGTTAACCTGTCACCACAATGTTAGATGTCTCGCTGCTCAAGCTAGCGGAAGGAATTACAACATGCTGTCTTGCTGCTGACCACTGCTGCAGAAAACCCACAGGGCTTGCTTGGAAGAGAACACAAATCCACAGCCATCTGCCCACGAGACAGTGCGTGCAATGAAAAACCACAAACGTGCCAATGTCTCTGACTGCATTTCATAAAGCAAAGCCTTTTGGGCCCTCCTAGCCCTTTTCCAAAAAGCCATGCTGTGTGTCTGGGAAGGACGAAGCAGTATCAAGCACCCTCTTCCCTGCAAGCCCCTGGGATGCTTTGGTGCCCCGTTGCTGAGAGACAAAACTCACTGCCCCGTTAAGTGACCCTCAGCCAGGCTCCACTCCTCAGGGCACTGTCCTGTCCCCTCCTGCCCAGGGGTACCAGCCTCACATACAGACAGTCTCCCTTTGAGGACACATAACAGAGTTAAGGCTGCACACATACAGTCCTGCTTTCCACCGGCTTTGAAATACTCTGTTAAAGAGAGACCTCACTAGTGCTATTCCTAGAGGGAAAGGGGCAAACATTACGAGAAAGCAGGTAAGAATAGTCACATAGGCATAAACAAGATCTCCACAGTTCTATTTGCTCAAGGCTTTCTGTTCTCACGAAGTTTTGCAGTAGAGCTGCAGACCTGCAGGAAATGCGTCCAAAGCCCGCCGTTTACCTTGTGCCATCCGATACACTCTGTCCAAGCTCCAATTCACCCCCACTGGAAGCAGTGGAGATGCCATACAGATAAATGCACGTTGTTAGCGATCTGTGCGGCATCCCTGAGTTGGTGGCATATAGCTCACCAAGTCAGCATCATGTAGAACGTTTTTCTATCCCAGCCACAAACCAAATCCTTCTGAATAATCTTATCATAAGAAACACGGAACAAGTCCTGGTTTAAACAAAAGCTAGAGCTACACTTACTGCGCTTCTTGAAAAAAAAAAAAAAATCCTTGGCCATAATCAAGGGCATCTTGGACAACAGTCACAAATTCAAGTGATTTAGAAGAGAATCGGCTGTCTTCAGAGGAACATCTTGCATAGAAATGTCAAAGTATAGGAAGAAACTACAGGTCACCACTGTGAGGGTAAGACATCAAGCAGAGCCAAACTTACCAGACGAACTTTCCCCACCAAAAGCCAGAGCAATAAATTGCTTCAGTACCAGAACCTGAATCTGTAGGAAGCTAATCCTTGCATAAACAAGGTGAAGACACTTTGTGGTGACATAAATACTTGTTGACCCTCTTGTTGCAGAAGTCTCTATGTTGTACCCCGTAACTGTCCTGGGACTGAAAGCCCATTGAAGTGAGAACCAGCAGACCACAGGATTCGTACTGATCATCAAACTGGTGCTTTTTCACCCCTCCTCGATGTTATTTTTCTGAAAGGCCTACGTATGCTTTTTGTTTCCATCCTAGCTCACAAGCACATTGAGGAACTTCTTAAACACTGCTGGTTGTGAGAGAAAACTCGAGAAAAATCTGTGGTTAGACTCTTAAACCAGCATCACCTGAGGACTTTTAGGCTGCATTTATGCAATCTTCCCAATGCCAATAAATCTCAGTAAGAGCCCAGTCTCCAGAGGGAAAATCCTAGTGCATTTTCCATGTCCATCCATCTCCATACTACGATCAGCACCAGAGTTGCTCTGTCCTCAGCCTGGGAGCAGATCTCAAGCAGCAAAGCCACTTCCAAAGCATTCCAACTGCTCTCCTACCCCCTTCAGCCCTTTGGTCTCATCTTTTTCTGCTTTCCCCATAGATACAAAGACATCACCATGAAAAACACTGCTGCTGTCAGCACTGTGGATGCCCAGATCTCTGGAGAGCTCTGCAAAACATCTACTGCTGTTAGCAAACATCCTACAAAAATATACATTTCAGGTAAAAAATGCCTGCACTATTCCAATCCATCTCAAAAGGAAAGGAATTTCTCTTTCTTCCCTCATTCACCGTTGTTCTCTCTGCCACATAAAGAAGTGCTACAGGGGAAGAAACACAATAAAGATTCCTCTTCAGAGAAGCAGAACAAATTCCTTCCCTATTGCACAGATTAAAAAAAAAAAAAAAGAAGAAAGAAAAACCTGCACATGGAACAACAAATTAAAATGGTAAACAAAACATAGCCACATTTTTTCTGTGTTTTCTATTTAACCTCCAAATGTTTCAGGTGAAAATGGAATTTAAATACTGTATTGTCTCTAAGACATAGTGATCATCATAATGTAAAGATAAATTTGACTTCCTGGGCAAGGAAGCAGCCCTCAACATTTGAAAATGAGTGATTTTCATTTAACAGATAATTGGCTTTACAAGTAAAATTTTAATGTAGATGGGTCTTCGGGGCTGAGGATCTGAACGCAGGAATTAAATCTGCTTCTTTATATGTACATAGCATTTTGTCACTGCAGCAGCTTCAGTCTTCTGCACCCCCAGCACTGTTTTTCCGCACGGCTACCCACCCTCAGTGAGCCCCGGGGACACGGTGTGACATGCAGGCACTCACCTGCAGCTTTGGTTTTCTCATCCTGGGGCAGAAAGCCAACAGCAGCTGGGGGCTGGGTACAGGTCCGATGGGACTCTGCTAATGCCACCACGACACGTAGGAGCCCCGGCTGCAGTTTATGGCATCTCCATCACTGCTTCCAAGAAACTACCAGAATAAAGTCAAACTTCGCTGACAGTTAACAAAATCCGCAGTCATATTAGACAAAAATATTTTTAGTCCTAAAATCATAGGTTCTTCATTGTATAATGACATACCTTACCTTGTAATTAAATATAAATCACTGTCTCACGTAATTTATACTAAGGAATATTGTGTTCCAGAAAGCATTATCCTCAAAGCTCAAAAAAAGAATTCAAACCAGACTGCAAGTTTTTGCGTTAGCAGTGGAGGAGACTGGCACGGAGGGGAGTGTTGAAGTGTTTTCAGATTCATGTGGCATGATAAACTTTTTATTAGAGAGAGAAAGTTTAAGCTATTTTGGTAGGCTACTGTCTGATTTCAAGGGATGATCACAGATCACAAAATTTCAGTCTGATTCATGAACAGCACTCAAAAAACCTGCTAAGGTAACGACATGAGCTGAATATAGGAACATTCATTTCCAGTACAGGCACTGATCACCAAGTTAGTTGCATTTTCTTTTCTAGTAGCTGCCAACGGCTGCTCTCTCATACACCCATACAGAGTTAAGCCAGTTTTTCTGACTTGAAACTCACTTTTGCTGCTGTAATATCTGAGCATTTCAAAGCATTCAGTGCTTCTGCCCTCCCAGCAAACCTAAAAGCTAAGGAAAATGGAACTCGCTATCCATGGGAAAACAACAGAGAGATTTTTGAAGCACATCCAACTCTAAATCAATGCAGAGACAAAAGTGTTTTTTTATGTTGTTGGTTTTTTTCCTATTTCTTGTTTTTGGAAGAAAAGGATCCCAGAGATATCAATTTCATGAGAATCAATACAGACTTTCTAGCTCACTAGTCCTCTGAGAGCATCCCCGGAAGATTTTCTGGGTGGGCAGTAAAAGAGACACATGCTTGATTGAAAATATGACTTCCAGAGTCACTGAATAATGTAAGATTTTTTTTTTTTGTCAGAAAGAAAAACAAAAGCATTTACTATTCCACAAGAAAAAAAAAAAAAAAGTTTTTTTTTTTTTTTCTTTCATAAAGCCATTCCCACTATAAACAAGCACCCTACTATGAGCCTGCCCAGGCTGGGGCACAAAGAGAAGGGCAAGAATCACAGATAGACTCCTCAGGTTTGGATCGCCTCATTTTGAGCCTCTGGGAGCACGCTTCACAATCCAAGTGCTGACTTCCGCACTTCTTACAATCAAATTATTACAGTCAGCACATCAGCCACAATTCAGAACCATGCCAGGCAACGGAAACTATGGAGGAAAGATATCTCTGAAGTCCTTGCCCTTTCTTCTTAGGCTTGGCCCTGAACTCCAGCCCTGATACAGATGGTTTTACAGATTATAAAAATCTGTTTAAACCCTGCAAGTCAGTGCAGGGCTTCTGCGCTGCAGTCATGTACTTGACAACCAACAAGTAAATCACAGCCTTTCTCTGGCATGGACGGCAGTACGGGGCGGCCTTTTTAATGCACTTTGCACAGCAATCTTCATGCAAAACACAGAGCTGTTCCCTGGGAGCTAGGACTTTGATTTTCACCAGCACATCCATGTCAGCGAGCCATGAAAGCAGATTTATTCTCATTTACCCTCCTCCGACCCTGGAGCTCCCACTGCAGTTGCCCTGCACAAGGAGCAGGGCAGCACACTTTTCTCCAGCGGCAGCAGAACAGTGCGAACAGATGCCTGCAGCCGTACAGCTTCCAGCACTGTTAGATTGGACCTAAAATACAGCCGGCCAGTCCCTCCTGCTGTGCCCTGCAACCAATTCCAAGGAACCAACAAGATTCCCCAATCTTTTGTTTGTTTGTTTGTTTTTCACTGTCACTGATCTCCTGAGGAGCCTGATATCTCCTGGGTTTTATTCCCAGACTTTGAGGGATTTTGGTTAATTCACTTTCAAACACTAAACAGAATTTACATCAGAAAATATTACAGCTTCACTTAATGTGATTTTCTGTTTTGTAGCTGCATGTTTTCAACTTTTTTTGCCTCCAAAAGGACCCCACGGTGGCAAATCCAATCAAGTTTCAGTACTGCAATCAAGCTTTATTGCTGCTGTGATTCCAGTTTGTTCCCAGGTGCAAAGCCATTACTGCATCCTCCTTCTAACACTGCATTGCAAGATTTTCTTTTAATCATTAAGAGCACAGTGATTTGGTTTGTTCCTCTGATAATTCCACATGAATGGGAGAACACTGGGAGCTCCGGCTCTTCCATTAAACTTCAACATCACAGGAATCTGGGTAATTCACTTGCTCATTGTTTGGAAAATCACTAACTTTCACCTTCATTTTAACCTTTTCTGATGTAGCTTAGTGACTTATTGAAGCTGCTGGTACCAAGCAGACAGCCAGCAATGTCAGACTGGCTTCCCCTCTGTGCATTTGCTGCCCACTAGGAAACCTGTAAGATAATTTGATAAATATATTCATGCTTCCAGACTGGTTTTCAATACGAAGATATCATTTTGCACTCTCAGCTGAAAAGGGAGAAAAGTGAAAGTTCACAGCTTTTTTGCCTGCTGTATTTTATTCCCCATTTTCAGTCTTGCACGTAATTAACTCACCTTCTTTTATGAGAGAGCTCAGATCCAGCACAGACCTGGAATCTGCCTGCACACCCCCTTTGTTACATGAAGGCTGCAAGAAAACACACAGCCTCAAGAGCTGAATTTTCCGCAACTGAAGTGAAAAGATCCAGTAGAAACCCTGGCTCTGTGCACTTGTCCCGTAAAGGTGCAGGTAGGTGACAGTGACAGGCACAAGCTCTCGGCACCCTTCCACGCTTGTCTGTGATGATAAAAGACACACGTGTTTCTAGCAAGCCCAAGAGCAACCTCCACGTGGGAGCCATCAATTACACTCTGCGCAATGTTTGCAGAGAAAAGTAAAGAGCCCCAAGCCATCAGGGCCAGTTTCACTAACCCTGTTCTCTTTTGCTTTTACATCCATGATAAAAGAAGCTTGTGGGAAGCTACCTGAGCTGTAGCTCAGGCTTGGGCACTTTCAGCCTTTCAGCTGGCTTGTCTCAAAACAAATGCCCAAAAGTCCAGAAAGGATCTTAACTGGGATCTCAATAGGGACTGGGAGAATGAAGTAGCACCCACTGCAGGAGAAGATCAGGACTGAGACTATCTGAGGAACCTGAACGTGCACAAGCTCACAGGACCTGCTGAGATGTATCTGAGGTCCTGAGGGAACTGGCAGGTGAACATGCTAAGCCCCTGCTTAGCGAGTCTAGAGGAGGCAACGAGGATGCTCAGAGGGCTGTAGCACCTCTTGTATGAAGACAGAGTGAGAGAGCTAGTCTGGAGAAAAGAAAGCTCCAGGGAGACATCACTGCAGCCTTCCAGTACCTAAGGGACCTCCAAGAAAGCTGGGGAGGGTCTCCTTGTCAGGAGGTGCAGTGATAGGACAAGAGGGAATGGCTTGAAACTAGAAGAGGGGAGATGTAGGTTAGATATTAAGAAAAAATTCTTCACTACGAGAGTGGCGAGGAATGGAATAGGCTGCCCAGAGAAGCTGTGGGTTGAAGTGCTCAAGGTCAGGCTGGGTGGGGCTTTGGGCAACCTGTTCTGGTGGGAGGTGTCCCTGCCCACAGCAGGAGGCTGGAACCGGATGGCCTTTATAAGGTCCCTTCCAACCCAAGCTATTCTGCTGTTCTGTGAACTGTTCTGCCAAAGAAGGACATTCAGATTTTTCAAGTGCATATGTCCTATTTCATCTGCCACGTAAATGCTAACTCATCCATGTATATTATTTCCTCCCATCACATGAACAGCTGTGTAAATAAAGGAAAGTTCAGTGTGGAAGGACTATAATATCAGTATTTTTAAAATATATATGTGTAGTGCCTAGATACTCCAGTGAAGAACAGGTTGTTAACTATGTTAAGTTTTGTAGAAACATGGAAAATGCCTCATTTCTGCCTCACAGACGTGTAATCTAGCAATTTCTTCTTTTTATTCCCACATTTATACTCACAGCCATACTGCTGCTCTCTGCCATGATAAAGTTTTAGCTTTTCCTACAGTAGGGAAAATTGCTGTTAAAACTTACTAGCAATGTATTTTATGGTTACTGAGAAAAATCACACACTTTCTGCATTTTGGAAGCTTAAAGTAGTTATAGGAACGCCTAGTAAAGGTATAAGAAAGATCAAACAGAGCTGTTCTCTTACTTCTAGCTAACATTATTTGAAGCTATTACATCAAAAGTTGTTTATAACCAAGGCATCTACTGCTCACAGTCCCATTTTCCAAAAGTTTATAAAATGAATAAGAATGTATTTCGTCATTAAACTTGCAGCACAAAGCCATATCCTACAGCAAAATTAAATCCAGCTTAAATCAGTTTATTTCTCCATACCTTACTTTTTTACTGTCTGAAATGCTCGTTTTGTGCCTCACTTGCTAATCAGTGCTGTCAGCCGAAGCTTTCATATGTCACACAGTATTTAGTCCATGGTAAGGATTATGGCTTTCAATTATTTTAAGTATGATTCAAACCGCGTGAATAAGGAGCACAGAGCGCAATACAGAATTCCTGGGAACAGGCCGATATAGTTGGAAGGAGCAGCTCCGGGCTCTGTCAGGAGGTCTCAGACTATGAGATTAATATCTGCTCAACTTCTAAGGGGATGCCCGGGCTGGTCGGCCCAGCCGGGTCCTCTCTGTTGTTTCTCAGGGCAGAAGCAGCAGGCAGAGAGAGATGAAATAATGCTGGTTTTGATAGCAACTCTGAAAGACGGCGCGACTAAGACATGCCTCTTAGGGATGTGCTTTTATCCTGTTTTAAGAAGTACCTTCTCCTGCTCACCCACCTGAACCAACAACTTCTGTCACATTTGATCCAGGCACTTGCTGGCAGCTACATCCTGGAGCCTTAATGCACCCTGCATCCATCTCGCGTGGCAACAAGCCCCCTCCCCAGTGCAATGTGAGCAAGGCCTCTGCATGCAGCACACCTATTTGCAGTAGGACAAAGCCGGACATACCCATGGGGATGCTGTGAAAAGGCGGCACCCTGACTAGAAACACACTGACTTAACTGGCTGCAGAGCTCAAAAAGGCTTTCCACTTCTCTGAAGAGCTTCTTCCCTTTAAATGGCTTGTGAAGATCACATGCTATGGAGTCACCATTTTCACCTCTCTTAAAAAAAAAAAAAAAAAATTACGGTTGCAAACCCAAGCTATTTTTGGTGAAGGTTCCTCTCCGTAGAAGTTCAAAACAAGCACCTGGCATTGATCCAAAGCCTGTTTGAAAATCAATGGCAGCTATCACACCAGTTCTGGTGCATGCTGGATCAGCTCGTTGGCTCCCAAAGTACAGCTGTAAAAATGAAGAACACCCAGCACTAAGTCATAGTTTTATTGATTCGTAAACAGGTTTTACTGTGCGCCTCAAAAACATTTATGGTGGCTTTTATTTCTTTATCTGGATTTTTCCATATCTTGACATACTTCGTTTTCTGCCTGAAGTGCGAAGCATCAATGACCGAATCAACAGCTGCATTTCACTGATACGGGATCAATTAACATACTGTGAGGGTTGTTGCTGTTTAGTTTTCGCTAACTAAGCTTCTGTAACCAGGAAGGAATTCTGGCCCCGTTAACTCCAGCTGGCCATGGTGATCCTTCGTACACTACAGTTTATGGAGTTTATAATTATTAACTCTTTAAGGACTTTGGGGGAAAAAAAAAAAAAGTTTTTGTTTACTGATGCTCTTCATTTTTTTTTTTCAGTATGGCCTCGTAAATACAAACTGCTCCAACTTCTGTTCGACCTCCACGTTCAGCTAGGTGAATGACCACTGAAATTCATCACAACACTCCTGCAGTGTGACTGTACACTGGAGAGTTGATTTTTCCTTCCATGACAAGACAAATGCCCTGAGATACCCGGAGCAGAAGTATGCAAACCCTGGTGCTGCTGTACCTTGGAAGAGCAATACAAAGTCAGCTGTCTCCATCCACAACTTGCCTTAGCACCGTGATACATCACCAAAAAATGGAAGTTGTGGAGAAATACTGTTTTCTGAGCTAATTTGCAGTTCCTCTTCCTGAAGCTTTTTGAAAAGAGTTCAATAACCTGGTGAAGGCTGAAATGACCTCAGGATCCTTCTTCACCTTGTGGCATCTGCTGGAGGCCCTCAGGGAGCTGGTATATATCTTTAGATGGCCACAACAGCACAAATCTCTATAGCACAAGAAAGGACAAAGCCACAAGCCTGAGACACAGCTGGACAATTTCTCCAGCCTGCTGTCCCACGGAAGGAGTGACACAGTGACGTTCTTTTGGAAACATGCAGTCTACTTCTTCAAACACACAGCTTTATACTTTTCTCTTTCATCTTGCTCTGCCCTCAGGAGGAAGAGCAGTAAGAATACAATGTGTTCTGCAGGGGAAGTACTTACACATATTGGATTAGGAACTGAGATCTCAGGAGTCCTCCCCATGTCCCATGACAGGAACAACACCAAACCTTACCCATCTCCCTGCCAAGTATGTTAGACACTTCTGAGCTTGTCGTTCACCTGTACACTCGTACAAAAAGACTGTGCGCCATCTCACAGGACTTCCCACTACAGTCAGACACACAAAATTTTCTCCTTTCTTTCTGAAGGCTTTCCTAAAGTCACTGAAGCCGGAGAAGCCCCAGTGCTGGATTCAAGGTGAATTCACTGACCTGTTAAATCACACCAGAGACAGAGGTGTTTTGATGCAGCAGGTCAGTAAAATGCTGTGTGCCTGAGCATATATTTGCACACAATTTCCCGGGTTAGATTATGGATATTTACTTAGAGGTGTCATTATGACGGCATTTTAGTAATGCTTTTAATTCGGATCCAACACCAGCAGAGAATCTTAAAATCTTTATTCATATCACCTAGACACATTTAGGGCATTGCATCCTGGGACACACAGGGAGCTCTGACTGTGCTTTGTGTTGCTGACAACCCAGCTACAGCTATTGCTCCTCTCTCTTTCATCTCCATACAAAGCTGGAGCCTACAGGAGTTTCAGAACAGCGTACGTTGGGTATATACCTCTCTGCATAATGAAGGGAGGCCTTGCAAATCAGGTACCAACACACTACCACCAAAAGTCACTCACCACTTTGAAAACTTCTAGAAGCAGGAAAAAAAATAAAGTGAGACTGAATGGACAAATCTGATATGCTAGATTTTAGTAAAACCATACCCAGTTCCATTTGTTCCTCTGTCTCTTAAGAAAGGACACACACTTGTCACAGCCTGGATTATGGCTGTTCCATATGATGCTTAGTCATGACATATCCCACTGCTCCTTCCTCAGAGATATTCCTCTACTTTAGTGGTAGATATCCAGGAGAAAAACACCAGCTTGAGTGTATATACACCAGATTTCTTTCCAGATCACTCAGATTGCCAACAGAAATCTATGTATATATATATATATATATAGGCAATACACAGTAACTCCTTTTCACAGCTTCTCTGGCATAGATAAAGACTGGGAAGAAAGAGGAGAAGTAGTCAAGAATTTTATGATTTTTTGTTGTTGTTGTCAGAAAATGTCCACTCCTCAAACTGTACCTGCCAGTTTTGACCAGGATAGTTTGTCTTGATTATACAATGACTGCCCGTAAGAGCAGTGCTGTACCAGCTGTGAGGCTATTGCCTTCTCTTGGCCTCTCAGCTTCTGCTCCTGTGAGACTCTGAACTCCCTACAATGTTTAGGAGGCAAAGCATTCCACGAGCCACAGGGACACTGTCTCAAGCCTGAGTTGCAGACAAAACTTATGTTCCTGTAACAGTGAACCCCTAAGTANAAAAAAAAAAAAAAAAAAAAAAAAAAGAAAGGTCAGGTACTGCAGAAAAGCAGCACTCTGTCTCTGGTGGCGATGCAAAGGTCTCCAGTGGCCACATGGCTAAGGCAATCTCAAGAAAGACGTCATCAGAAATACACCTGGCTACCTCAGTAAACAGGCAAGAATTGCAAAAGCAAGGTCTCTCAAGAGCATCCTTTTTGCTACTGGTCAGAAACTGTCCCTCGCGGTGCCTAAGCGTACCAGAGAGAATAAGGGAGCTGCCACAACGGCATGTGTGTGCCTCCATATGCCACAGGCACGCCCAAATCCAGCCAGCACAAAGCAGTGGCAAACATGATGTCAGCCAACAACCAAAGCCCCGTTTCTGGAAGGGGGCCCAGAGCGACGGTGCATGTCCAGTAATTTAATGCACGAAGAGTTCAACAGATTTTTCATCCCATTCTCAAAACTGCAGTCTGGCTTTGGCACAGCCCCTCACATGAAGATTTATTTTCCCAAGGTGATATGTTGTTTCAGCCAGTGAAAACCCTCTGTAATCCTTGACAAATTACCTCTGGCACACGTGTCAGCGAACTCGAGGCCAAGGACTAATTGGATGCGGAAGTCAAAAAATCACTTCACAAAAACTTCTGCTTCTGGTGCCTTGAAGCTGTTCTGAATCACAGCTGCTTTGACTGTCTCACAAAGGACACCAAAAAGCCTTCAGAATTCAAAAACTTCTGCCACAGCTAACTGCGATACAAAGAGAAGTGATAAAAAGTAATCGCACTTCAGGAGAAAACGATAGTAGAATAATGCCAAATAAGATATTTGCTTTAAAAAAACAAAAGAAAAAAGGAAACTAAAAAGAAATACCTACCCTGCACAACAGTTTTTTACTCTCCTCTCTGCCTTAATACCCAGAAGTATAGAGCCTAATTAAAGCTGTCACCAATGCATCCAGACCAGAAAGTTCTCTTGCATGCTCCTTCCAGTTACTCAAAGAAAACACTAAGCTGGAAAACACCTTGGCTGATTTTACTGCTGCTGCTTTTGATTTTCTATTTCTGCACAGACTTCTTGCATTTTGTGTATGTGCAGAGTCCTCCTGGCTGCACAGTGAAGTGCAAATTAGTGTCTCCTAGCAACATTTGCCCCGTTCTGTAATTCCCAGGGAAGCCTCATTCAGGGCGATCCCCTCCTGGGAAGGGCTGTGGGCAGAACAAACCCCTTTGAGCTGAGGTGCATTGAAACAGAGGGTCACCGCCAGTGACAATGAAAGTCACATCTGAAAGCTCGATGTTCTTACATGGCACCCAGACACCAAACGGTGACTGAGGAAAGGATGGCTAAAGGACCCTTCACACTTCCTGTGGATTTGTTAGGACTTTCTGGGTGCTTTCCCTCATTTCCAGACTTTCTGCATCATTTTCCTTTCAACGACAGACTTGCTACAATGCAGCAGGGGGACTGAAGCTAATACCAAGTCGGTCACGCACTGTCTGCAAGTGTGTGCAAAGTTGGAACGTGGGACTAGAGCAAAATAAAATCTAATTAATAGAATTATATCCACATGGCTACTCCAGTCCTGAGACCAGGGATCCAGATTCTACATAACTTTGTTCAGAGTTTTCCCTTTCTAGACGGTAACACCAGAGACACCTATGAAACAACCTTGTAAATACACTTTTAACTCTTTTTTCTCCTCCTTGCATTAGCTGATCCATAACTTCTTAAAATTTATTTTAACACTGCTCCCTTCAGGCTGCTGCCCCCCTCCTCCTCCCCCTGGAAGCAGTAATGTCTTGCAGTTGTGGTGTGGCCATGCCTTCTCCTGACTGATGGCAAAGGAGAAGGGGCTCAGAAAGGCACAGCACACAAGGAAATCCTCCAGCTTGAGGTGTCCCACTGGGCAGTACACACGTCTCAGAAGAGCAGTTGTTTCCCTGACTAAATCCCCAGCACTCACAGAAGGATTTGGTTGTTTCTACAAGTTCAGCCATGGTGCTACTGTTCCACTTGGAAAACATTTCGATATCAGAAATGGAGCTATTTCAGCATCATTGGTGCAAAAAAGGTGCAAAATGAAAAACCCCAATGGCAGTGTGGTTTTCAGCTTTCCTGCTGAGCTCCAGAGCACGTGTGGCATGTCTTCAGCACCCCTTGCTGCACCCAGGCATGGCTGCAAAGAAACTCTGACAAACTCCTTCAGCCTTTCAGTGTGGAAAGGAATAATAGTTTTGTTATTCATATTTCATGGATTTAATCCCATAAATCTTCTACACACAAAGAAGAACATGCAATAATCTCTGCTACTCAAACGCCTTTTTTGGGTAAATGAAGCTACATTTTCACATCAAGTGGATAACACAGAACAAGAAACCAAGAATGCTGTGTAGTGCCAGAAAGCATTTTGCTCTAAAACATGAACACTGACAATATAGAAAGGTTACTCCCGTGAGAGCATCTTACCACAGGATTTCCACTGTTATCATCTGTCCAAGCTACTGCCAAAACCCTCTTAAAACTGAGTAGTTCACAAACGTTTGCCAGTATTCACAGAACAAGACAAATTCAGCAGTTTTATTTGCACGTTTGATGCATTACTACTCTGAAAATAATCTTTTCTGAATATAGAGAGAGAACCTTTCTGGTGTCTGCTCATCTCCAGAGCCGAGACAAGCCAGACTGCTCCATAATTCAGTTTGTCATCTCTGAGGGTGCAAATAACAGCAGGTTTCACTGGCATGCTCTTCTGGGCACAAGCAATTTGTTCTTATTTTGGTAAGAAAGATCTCATTTTCTTGCAATACTATTTGCTTTAGGTAGCTGCACTCACAGAGAATTTATCTGGTAGTGGGTTTTATTTTAAAAAAGCAAAAAATTACCCAGGGGAAATTTTGTGGCAGAGCCTTTCAAAAAAAAACACCACTTTCCTTAGGGCTCTGATGATGCCCCAGTGACTTGTGCCTGAAAATAACCCTTGGGTTTGGTAGCTGCCTTCCCTGCTCCCATACGTGTTCACATCAGCACCTGACCTTCACTCTCACGGACAACTTCTCCTTTCTCAACAGCCAACCCCTGCAAGCCTCTCAGTACACCATTACCTCCACCGCCATGCTGTCAGTCAAGTCGATGTCATAAAATGACATTGTTCTAGCTGTGAGTAGGAAATGGAAGCAACTCACGCCCTTTTCACCACCTTCCTCCTCTCAGACAGCATTGTTGATGAGCATAGCCCGCACCTCTCCAGGTGCAGCTGGGATGTGCTTCATTTTCTTTCACATCTTCCACACCCCTGCAGTCACTCTTCCCAGGCCTGCTGGTGGCACATTTACATCCAGAAGACAATCCCATTCTGCATGCAAAAAAACATAATAAAGTGTGCAACTTAAACACTCACTGTGAATTTAAAGTGGCTGCTTGTGTCAACCACAAACCAAAGCATTTAAATTAAATGCAGTATTTCCCTACATAATGCTATCCATATGCTAATGGAGAGAGATTATGTCTTATATAAGATTTATCAAAGTAAACGCGCTTCATTTCGGGAAGCATCTCAGTGCCGCCTAACTGAAGAGATACACTCTGCCAAGTACATGTTGTGTCAAATAAAAGCTCCTGAGATACTGAACGTACTTGCGGCACTTACTGAAAATAATACATCTATTGAATCTTACTGATTCAGAACAACTTATCATAATTCCAGCTTGGTGTTCAAATAAAACATTTGGAAATAATAAAGTTCCCTGATGCCATTTTAATTATCCTATTTCTAATTCTGCGCTCAAATGAGACACTCCGAAACGATAAAATGTCTTCAAAATTGATATAAAACATCATTAGGGTCAATCTATAAGGGCAATAAAAGTAGGTAAAAACAAATTTATATTTTAAACCTTATAATGCTAGCAAAATATTCCGAGCACACTGGCATAGAAGTCAACGCTGATCAAAAATGCAATAAAAGGCATACTGAGCTGAGCTGTCCTGGGGCTACTTCTGATCATACATCGTATGTGTATTCAAGGGCTAAAATACATCCTCCATATTATTTTAAAAGCGTATTTTTTTTACTAGTGTAGATTTACTGAGGAAGAAGATAGGTGAGCAGCGAGTGAATTGCAGCCCCTCGCTAAAGCATCCCTCTGCATCGTTCCCCTCCCTCTTCTTTGCCACAACACAGCTAAGCTCTCCCAGTTAGCTGGAAACAAAGCAGAATATTCCCCTTGCACTTCCATATGCTGTAATGCAGATTCAGACAGATGTAGTGAGCTCTGAATGGTTAACAGGGAGAGTGCACGGCAGCACTTACACTCATACCTTTAGCATCAACCAGACAACAGTGAAATTTCGCCTTCTTTTGAAAACCCACTGGAACTTTACCCTACCTTGTCAGTCTACACCACCACCACTGGACTGTTTGTGGCATTCCCTCCACCAGACAGGAAAATAAGTAAGAGCCTCACTCTTAAGCAGAAATTCACCTTAACCTATTACTCAAAGAACACAAATGTCAATAAAAACATTTCAAAGTAAGCTTTTTTATTATTATTTTTTTTGTCAAGCTTAGGAGTCCACTTCAGAAAAACAGAGTAACACAATGCTAGGCTCATACCACACGCACGACCACCCAGTCCCCTAGGCCCCAACATCTACATTTCTGCAGTACGGTAGCACTCCTCTAGTAAATGTGCTCAATATCACCCCCATCTATTCTAAGGCTGAAAAACCATTTAACGGCAGCAAATTACAGTGCCCAGTGAAGTCAGACTGGGCATAAGTTTTAGTCTGACACACTGTTTTTATATTACAACTCCAGTCCCCCAGGCAGCGCAGACAGTGGTGCCCAGAGACCAACACAGATGACAAGCCAGTTGAGGTGGCACCTGGCTGCCCCACAGTGGGTACCTAATGCCATTTTAGGTGCCCGAGGGAAGCACCTGGGCCTCCAGCTGGTGGCCCAGAAGGGCTCGGATCCTCTCTGAGTTCCCTCATACCTGCCAGCTGTGTTCTGCACAGCATCCCAAACAGCTGTGTTTACGCAACCAGTCCCCCATTCCATGCCTCTGTTGGGATGAGCCAGTCTGCTCTGTAAGTCTGTTCTCTCTAACGGGAGCTGAGACATCCGTCTCTCAAGCAGATGCTTCGGTGACATCTAAGGTGCTCCCTGGAGGTGAGTCCCTCACAGTCATCGTGGAGATGGGTCCTGATGCATTCCTGGATGGGGAGTTGCATGAACAAAACCCAGAACTTTTCTGTGCAGAGAAACTCCCAAATGCACTGCCTAACAACCCGAATAATGTTTTTTTCTTGAAGTTCAAAATGTGTTTTTCTCAGTCTGACTCTCTGAACAGGTTGAAACAGATGACAATATCCCCCTCGGCTACTGCCCTCAAAAATGAGATCACCCTTAGAGACACGGCACTGCCATTTTCAGAACGAGTTCTGATTAAAGGGTGAGAGTGTGATCCACAGAAGAAAACAGGCTTTCTAGCACACAGCCGTAGGCAACCACAGCTATTTGAGGCTCCATTTACAGCAGAATGGAGAGTGTGACTTTGGTGAGCTGTTAGTACATCCACTAGTGATCATTACAGCTGATTAATGCTCACCATTCAACGGCAAAAGAAAATGCAGTTTTGCAAGGCTGTCAAATCCAAAAGGCATACGCATTTCACAAAACATCTGGTGCCCAGCACTGCAAAACTATTCACAGCACCTCATCCAAAGGGCAGAGTATCTCTTCCAGAAGTGTTTTGCATACTGTACACTGGGTAATGAGACGACACCATGCTTGTAAATTATGCTTTTTTATTAGGTGGCTCATTATGAAAATGCTGTTTTCCAAACATGGCTCAACTCCTGTAACTCCCTTTACCTGCAGTTTCTCCTTCCAGCTTCTATATGAAGTGAAGCTAAATGGGTCCCTTCTTTCTTGCTTATTCTTCCTACAACACAGTGCAGTACATCCATTTCCAATTCGGTATTTTATTTTCTCATGTTGGGAAGTTCAGTATTTCGTAGCTATTACTGACAGAATTACACTTGAGCACGTTGTAAAGTGTGATTTGCCTCCCCTGTTAGACTGTCTGGGAAGGAAATCCTGCGCCTGAACACAAGCACATGGTGAACCTAAGGCCATGCTGTGCCCTGGAATCTCAAATGAGAGCTACAACTAGTGGCTTCTGCATTTGCATTTCTGATCCAGTTAAAGAGGCAGCTGATCTCTCAGAGCCTCACTGCATACATACCTTGAGAAAACCAGGAGAACTCTTTCTGCCTGAAACCATTCTCGATAGCAGGTAAGAAAACCGTAGCTAGACACTTCTTTCCGCACCTCAGCTAACCCTGTACCGAAGTACAGCCCGAAGTTTTCTTCTCGAGAGAAAGAGAATTATTATACAGAAGCTGATTTTCCTATGCAACATGCTGAAGAATAACTGCTCCCAGTCAGCTTTCCAAACAGAAGAGAGGTCATGCCATTTCTCCCTCACATTTAGAGCAATTAGAGTACTTTCTGTGTAGAGGAAAATAGTCTATATAGCATTTTCAGCACCACCATTGAACAAAGTCATGAGAGTGCACGTGCCTTTGTGTTTTGCTTACAGGCTTCCCACCCTTCCCAGCTCTGGTGCATTTTATGTGTAGCATTAAGATATTTTTATAGAGATATTACAGATACATGTGTGTGTTTGTGTAAAACCCCTGTACAGTCTCTACAGGGAACAGTTACTGCCTTTCTCATTGCTGCTGTAGGTGCATAAAACCTCCTGCAGCAGACTAGACTTTGCCTCCATAGAGTACAGCTAACAAAGTTTTGGCTCTAAACCAAGCAGTGGGGAAACAGAGGTTTAGCTCTCACAGTCAACGCAGCCATTAGACCTCCACCAATCGGCCCAAACAAATGTTTTCAAGAGGCATTTTTAAGGCTTTTCTACACCCTCACACTGTGACTTGCTCAGGTCTTAGAGGATGTTTGGTACGACCACCCAGGCTGTCTACCCACAAGAAAAGCACTCCCTGTAGATTGAAGGGAAATAAAACGATTATGCCCAGTCATTGCAATATGATGTTTGTTTCTTGATGTGCAGAGCCTCCTTTGGATGTGCACATCTGAACGTGCCAAAAGGAGGCTACCCATATGCTTAGACACATGCCCACGCAGTAAGATTTTGCTACAGGAGGCACACAGCTAAGAAGATGAAGGAATAAAGAAAGCTTAACAGTTAAATTTTTTAAAACTACCAAGACAATATAATTGGAGAAACTGAGTCCTTTGCTGTGATGCACAGATGATATGCAGTTTCCTCCGTGCCTGCTCACACCGTGCCCAGGGCAGCCTGAAAGGTGCATGGTTGAAGTGTGCTTTCTTGTTCCTTCACAGAAGTGTTTCTGCCGTGTTTCCCTCACAGCCCTGAGCAGAGAGGCACCGTCCATCCCCACTCCTTCCCTGCTACACCATGTGTTTCAGTCAGTTATAGATCTGCCTAGATAATAAAC
This sequence comes from Alectura lathami, assembly GCA_013399715.1. Taxonomy (NCBI): domain Eukaryota; kingdom Metazoa; phylum Chordata; class Aves; order Galliformes; family Megapodiidae; genus Alectura; species Alectura lathami. The sequence continues at coordinate 126,397 of VXAV01007773.1, read as the reverse complement.
TTGGTGCACTTTCTGCACTCTCACTGCTGCACTTTGCCACTAAAATGCCAATATTCGTGCTTTCGTTTCAATTTAGCACTATATCTTGCTGCTTTAATAGAAACTATCAAGCACCACAGCTCAAGGATGAAAACTCAGGAATGCTTAATTTGAAGCTGGAAGTTCCTGAGCCTTCTATCACTGTAGCTATTCTGGGGCTTCAATTTTTAAAAACTGTGTTTTAGCAAAACTTGTCAAAGCAGAGTCAAGCAAGCTCTTGTCAAGCAAGAGCTTCAAGGGTAATATTATTCAGACAACAGCACATGTAAGTTATGGTCATACATTCCAAACCATCTTCCTGACACTGCACAGACCTAAGTCACTTCTGGAGAAGAGAGCATGTGCAGACTCCTAACCACTTCAGGGAGCAGGATTAACTTTTAAACAAATGACTGGAACAGCCAAATTTTCACCCATATGAAGAACCTCAAACTTTATTCAGAACTGCTGCATGTATATAAATATACACATACAGGTGCTAGAGAGCTGGCAGCCAGAGAACATCAGGGACCTCTTGGAAGGGCAAGATGTGTACTTGCCAGCTTCACAACTTTTAGATACATTCATGAAATCAGCAGTTACTCCCATAAGGTGTTGAGCTGGAGAGAAACACAGCAGTGCTGAACATTGTATCTGGAACAATTTGGTCAGAATTCTCTCAGACATGGCTAAAGAAAACAGCTGGCCGTGGACACTCCCAGAACTGAGAAAGGCTGTGAAATTCCCTGCTGGTAGCAGTCAGACCGTGCAGCCATTAGCTGTGAACAGCAAACTGCAAACCCGAATAAAATCCACAGCCTGCAAATAAAACAACGATCCACAAGTTCCATTAAGAGCAAGCAGCAACAGCACTTGGTTTGGGCTATTTTTGTGCCAGTCTACTCACTTCTGTGTGTCTGATTTCTGTGTTGTTTTCTTTGGATGACCACATGCTGCAAAAGAAAAGCTGTATTCCCATCTGCTGCCAAGACAACAGTCCTGTGCTTTGAAAGAAGAGATGTTTAACTTTTTTTTTTTTCTATCTTTTCCTTAACAAGAAAATTGAAAGTTACCACTCGAGTCTCATAAAGCAGCAGAGAACTGCTGAGAAACACTTAGAGGACTTTCAGGGCATGCCTCGCAAGCAGATCCTGAAGGGAAGAGCTGAAACACATTTGTTGGAGGTAGCAGACCAGGCAAAGAAGAGAGAAAAAACTTTTAGAGCTGTCTAGTGACAGAGACAGGATAATTAGTCTTCCAGAGGCCTTGTTGCCTCAGTACTCGTTTGAACATTGAAAGATTAGCTCTCCTCTGCTGACTGCATGCTATGACCCATCAAGCCAGGAGCAGCAGTTTGCTTTTTGTGGCTGAATACAGCACCTCAGCCTCACCAGTGGTAAAACAGAACACGTGGGAAAGTGAGGTAAAAACTACTGGGGCTGCAGTCTCCAGGATCCAGGCAAGATCTGTCCGGTTTTCCACACTGTGTCAATCAAACACACTCCCACACAGAAGCACTTTGACTTCGTAATTAAATTGCTTTGTTGGAAAAGCTCCAAAGGAAAACATTTAAGGAGAATCACATAATCACAGAGATGAGGGTTATGCAGATAGTTAGCAGAATTTGATTTTCACACCTCTTGTCATGAACAATAAAGAGGTAGTAATGTGTAAATGTTTGGTTTTGTTTTCTGAGGTTAACAGGAACACAGACCCAGAAGTAATACCGCTGTCTCTTCTGGTCTTCCAGCGCTGAAGAAAACAAAGAGATACTGCAGTGCTTGTTTAAGTTTTGGTATCCAGAAACAGTATCTAATGGAGGATGCTAAAAGAAACAATGAACACAGCTCCTGTTGGTGCAATGTATACAGATCCTGACGTCAGTTTGAGCAGAGGCAGAGAGCTTCTGGGCAAGCCAGTGGCACTCAGTGACAATGCTGGCATTATACATGTCAGACTCTCCAGGTAGCAGTTTCCTTCTGAGGTGGTTCAACACATCCGCAGATACAGACAACTCTTGATATTTAATTTGGAAGAGCATTGCTTTTGTTTCTGAACTGAAAGTTGTCTGCCTAGCCAAGGCTGTCTTTTCCTTACAGCTGAAAACAGTTTGCTGGATACACCTCCACAACCTCTTCTCAGAAGTCCTGTCTCATGTGACAGCTTCTCATGGACATCACAGCTACTGCACTCGCCCACTTTTGACTAGATGTAGTCCACTACAGGAAGGTGGGGAGTCTGCAGCTCAGAAAGGTGTTTTGGTCCAGCTCAGGCACAAAGTGTTTCTGGACAGCTAAATATTCCATACTTTATTTACCACTTAAAAATAACCATTGTCACCTGGTGAACTTCGTAGTTTTAAGACGCTTATGTTGGCATGACACAGAGCAAAGCTATTAAAATTGCAAGCCAGCAGCTTCTCAATTTACTTGCCACCGATGCACTATATATCCTACCGCAACTGATCTTGTTAAGCTGAGCAAACTTATTCTACTGAACGGTGCTGTGATGTGAGTTATTTAAATCACATTCCAGCTAGGAACACAATTGGCACCCAGGTGCTTAATGTCAGCCTCGATCTGCCATCCTGCCCTCTCACATTGCAAACCGGAGGTGGGAAGTTTCCCAAATGAGAACAACCTCGAAGAGCAGGAAGATTTGGAAATCCAGGAAGCTCTGCAGCTCTCCTTCAGACTTCACATGGGGATGAATAAGGGGATTTTCCACTACTCTGAACCAAAACATTTGTTCAGACACGGTCACAGAGAACAAGCTTTAGATGAAGCTCAGATGAAGCATTTTGGCAGATCTCCTTAGTGCAAGGCTTTGTTTCTCAAACCATGTCTGAGGGGATGCCAGCCATTTCCTGTTTGATGAAGTACAATGCTCAGAATTGAGAACTGTATTTCCTTTGCACACAGCTTCCAAGCATTTGTTATTGCGATCATGACTTCCTGGTATTTTGTCCTATGGATTACATATGCTTGTGAGGTGCTGCTACTGGAAAGCTAATATATCTGCATTTTTGCTTGTCAGCATCTGCACAGAAAAGCAACAATTCCCATTCTGCAGTATTCCTAACATAAATCTAAGCTAAGGAATCTAAGGAAAATGGGAAGTTGGACAGAACAACTTTCTAAACATGTTATCAAAAAACCTGCGAGGAAGCAATCTCTTACCACACAAGTCACATTCGCTTCCCAGTCTGTCTCACCAGACAGGCTTGCCAGCAGCTGGGTAGAAAACCTGAATGAAAAAATCCAAGCTGCTTTGAGAAGGGGCACAGTTAGTTTTTATTCACCCATATCTTTTCAGTCTCCATCAGTCCCTCACACCAGAGCACTACAGCCACAAAACCTTGATATTTTATATTGCCCCCAGACTACCTACTCCAGGCACTAAAAAATACTCCATCTGCGGGAGCTCTGCCTGGCTCTGCCCCATAGCCCTCTTTATTTACAGGGAGATCACCCAGAAATTACTTTGGGTGGTATCTGCATGCCCCAGGTGCTCCTCTGTATTTGCAGCTAAGTGCAGTACTCACTGACTACCCATCAGGCCTGAACTATACAGCAATTTCAGCACACAAACTCCTGCTGAAGAGAGGCTATGCCACCTCAGTAGTGAATTAAAACCCCCTTTGCTTATGGCTAAGCAGGAATCAGGGAGTGCAATCACCCCACAGGCACACCAGCACCGCAACGGCTCTGTACGTGAGGACTGGGATCCACATAAGATCTGTATCCCCTTCCAAGGGCTCTTCGAGGGTGCGCTTAGGGGCATGCAACAACTGCGCCATGGTATTCAGGCATTTCTTCTCCTCCTGGTTCTGGCACATTATGTATTTGATAAGGGCACTACAATCTTTGCTATTGGATTGTCAGATAAGCTCTTGCTCCAGGTATGGTTGGTGTCAGGGGACTTGGGAAATTCACAGGAAGCCTATTTCAAACTCAGCCATCTGACTAGTTCCAGGAAAAGCTTCATTTGAGAATAATGCATAGTGCCCATTTAAGACTTTCTCTTTTTTTTTTTTTTTTTTTTTCAACGACCAATTTTTTTTTTAGAAATATTCAAGCAAGATTAGAGATTTTTTCTAACACCTTTCCAAAGACTAAAGCCACCTTTATCTGTACGTACGCGTCTGTATTTATATGCACACATGGTATAACTACCATTAGAACAGATTGAGATGTCTCCAGTTCAAGAGAAGAGATAATATAATACAGTAAATTAAATAAAGTCTCCTCAGAGAGAGAGATACAAGGCACTGATCAGCTCTGAAGATCGCATTTAGCCCCTGTCAAAGCTAATGAGATAGCAGACACACACAAAGGTCATCAGATGTCTGAAACACTGGCTCCGGTCTCCCGCCTCCTAATAAAAGATGCATGTTCACTTGATTTTCTTGGGAAGATATGCTTGCTGCTGACGTTAATTGATAGTGCTCAGGGTTTGTTTTGTCTATTGACACGGCAACAAGTATTAATGGACTCGATGCTCAGGCATTAAAGGAGGATTGAAATCAGCCCTTAGTAGCTTGAATGTGCAGCAACTTTCAAACTTTGCTGGACACTACGCCATGTAATTTCCTAAGAATTTAAGCAAATGTCAAAAGTGAAATATGTCCTTCCCTGCAATCCTTCATCCTTATATACAAGTGGTATGATTAAGTGTGATTGCTTTTACAACACACTTGCAGGCAACAGAGTTAGATTTACAGAAACTACAGCCACAGCTGACAAATCAGAAATGAAAATTACACTCCCCCCTCTCCCACAGATTCAGCTGGACTTGAACAGAGCTTCAGCCCTGCGTGGTGCGCACCAAATTTATGGCTTTGTGTTAAGAAACCTCCCGTGTCCTTAGGACTTCTCAATGACATGTGTCAGAGAAACTCTGGAGCTATCCTATTAACATGTTCTGTCAGACAATAATTATTTTAGCTCAGGACTAATCTAGGATCATCTCTTCCAGCTCAGCCCAGCTGACAAAATTTCCTATCTGAGGAAATTATGACCTCAGTCAGGAACACTGGTCTCACTGATCTAAGGCTAGTGACAGACTCATTCCAGCTGGGTCAAAGTAGAGCTCAGCAAACACGCAAAACTATCTCAGCTAATGACACGTGGCCCTGCCTCACCTGTGTGTAAAGGGACAACAATATTGGTGGTGGGATGCAGAAGAGACCCATGGAACGGCCTCAGGAGGAGTCTGCCCAACTCTGGCATTACATGCACGCCACTAGCTGTTACCATTTGATGTGACTTGCTACCAGATACTTATACTCCCACCTTCTTTTCGGCAGTTGCACTGATTTCAGCACCTCTCCTCGATTTCGGCTAAAATTGTCCAAATGCTTTAAGGATTATTGGGAAAAGAAGTGATGCAAAGAGGTGCTAGTACATGGGACTACCTCATTTTGACCTTTCTCCTGCAGCGACAAAAATTATTAGGATGAAAAACTGAACCATTTTCTTTGAAAAAGGAAGAAAAGGAGAGAACAATGCAAAGAACTAAGGAGAAAATGACAATGATGAACTTGTCTCCCTTCTTCATGATGCAAAGCTGCACAACAGGATGAGTTTGGGGCAGTCCTTCATTTCTGGTTTCCAGTATTACACTTCATTTTTCTCAATGGAAAGTTAAACATTAAAAAAAAAATAAATAAATACATTTGGCCTGAAAATCGCACTGGATTTGAAATACGTTTACATATGCTCATAGCAGACAGTTGCTCAGCTGAACTGTCAGTCCCAAGGGTCTTCCCTAAAAGGAGCCCCCAGCACCTGCTGTGAGCCAGCCCCAAGCCCTATCCTGATCCAGGAGCAACGGGTGCATGGGCAAAGATGGAATGAGTGCTGGGGATGCAGGATTCCCCGTGCTTGCAATGATCATTTACGAATCATTATCTGAGATTAGTTCATTATTCCAGAACCAGGAGGTTTTGGCTTTGTTTTCCGAAAATTGTTTAACATCAGATACACAACACTTTCAATCTCATTACCCAAAGAGAAAATGTTACTTTATTTCCTGATTACAACTGAAATCATGCTTCCAGTGCAAGTAATATCACTTGCTAAGAGTGTTCTTTAAAATGTTCTCCATATGAATAGCACATCACAAACATTCCTGCCTAACTGGAATATTTGCAATGGAAATTCACTCACTGGACTGATTGATTTTTTATTTTTGTTATATGATAATTGGTCTTAACAGCACTGGGTAGCACAAAGGCTTGAGGGACAGTCACAAAGCTCCCTAGAATCAGCAGAAGGACAGCCAAGGAGCTGCAAATCAGCCCTGTAGGGCAGGTGGGCCTTGGCACACATCCCCACTCCGATCTACCCACATTTAAACGCAGACAAGGGAGCAGCAACAGCATCAAGTATGGTTTTGGTTACAGCTGATAACCTGCTCTGAGACTGAGACAATGCATCCGAAGACTGCCCTACTATGGGACTTCAGATGCTGCGTTACTTCATCTCATGCTGGAAGAAAGCATGGTTCAGCTGTTACAGCAAGGTTAAGCGGATAAAATGGCAAAAGGAAACAAACTGTAGCTTAAGGAGTCTGCCTACCTGACTTCATGGCTTAAGGAGGAGCAGACTGTGCCTGTCTGTATTTCTGAACTTCTGTGCATGGTGGCCTAACTCTGAATGGGTGGTCATGTAGAAACCAATGCTTCACAAATTATCCAGTAATGCTGTTTTGCAGGTAATACAGAAAGGGGAAAAAAAATTCCCATTTGTGCAGATGGTAAATCCACAGCTTAAATGAAAAGATGGTCCGTTATTATCCAAGGTTTAAACTGAGGCATAAAATGTGCAGATTTAATAAGCTCCCCCACAACTCTACTGTCACACCACTGCCACTGGGGAAAGTGCAGGGACAACAAGGAGGTGGGGGTGTGGGGAGGAAGAAGGAGTTTGAAAGCTAACACAAAGCAATTTTCTTCTGAATGCAGAAGATAAAATTCCTACCGTAGATCATTTAGCAGCCAAACTACCGACTGCACCATTCCTGTCTGAAAGAAGGCAATTCCTACAAATGCTAATGTCTCTACAGACTGACTAGGCTACATGAAGCTACACAGCATTAGGTTCTCACAGATATATACAGCATTCAAAATCCATTTTCGTTTGCTGGTGAAATGTTGTCTCCTAGCTATTCTTAAAAGGAAATTGCCATATAACACAGACACAATTCAGCTGCCACAAAGCAAAGACCTTTTATGCTTGAAGATAAGAAAGATGCTTCTGTTGTCCCTTGTTGTAGCAGAGACTAAAATCACTCGTTACCTTTTGAGGGATATCTCATTTGGCCCGGCTCTCTAATAATATTTTTCCAACACTGCATTTTGGTACTCAGTTGCTTCTATTTTCTTGATTACAGATGATTGGTAGTCTAAAACATATCACCACATTTATAAGCTGGGAGGGAGAGGAAAAGCATGGCATATTGGCCATGCTGGCATTTATTGCTGGTTGGCCTGTAATTGTGCTTCACAGGCATATAATAGCAGCAGTGCCACTGACTTCAGACATGTTGAATCAGGACCTTACCCTGCTCTGAACAATATCCTGGCTCTGATGGCTCTGTGCATCTGTCTGCTTTCCAAATTCTGAAGCCACTTGCAGCTACTTCCCACCAATCAAAATTCCTCAAACTGCAGTCCCACCTTTGATCCTTCCTGCTGCAAGGACAAACAGTGGAGGGAGGTTGTACTTAAGCAGAACCAGCTCCACTTCAGGCTTTGCTAGTGGTGGAGGCAGCCAAATAGCAAACAAACCTGTTGCGCTCCGACCAAGAGCTGAGCACCACCCAAAGAGACTGTACAACACCTCTGGATGACAGAAGAGAGGCTGCAGGTCAGAATACTGCAGTGGATGATGAACACAGAGGAGCAGGCACATTGCGGTGTGATCTGCACCAGCACACAGGAGAGATGCAGCAATTCAGGCAACGAATAAACAGGGTGACTGGGCATGGGAAGCTGAGAGTTCAGGGCTGGAATGAGATCAGTAAGATGAGATGGGGCAGACTCAGAGGAGGAGAGTACCAGAGGAAAGAGAGACTTCAGAGAAGAATCAATAAACTTGCTTATTTATCGGAAAAAAAAAAATGGAAAAGAATGATGCTACAAGAGGCTTATGAAGCAGATATAATTGGTGATATGTCTTTAACATCAAACAATCCAAAGAAATTCTATCATTAAACTTACGGATAAGATTAAGGGTGGATACACTTCTGTTTAAAAAAAAAAAAAAAAAGAAAGAAAGAAAGAAATGCAGCTGGTCATGAGGGCTTTGTTGAGTTAGATGGTTCATGACTGGCTCCTACCCCTAGAGACCTACCTGAAGAGGTAGAAGTGTTACCACTTTACATTCATTGACATATTGGGAATAGTTCTGTCCCCCTAATATGAACTGGCTGAATTGCTCCTAGAATTGCTCCTAGTGTGCACCCCACTCCCCTGAGTGGTTAAATGTCTTAGTTACATGGTTGAAATTCATCAGGACAAGCACAGCTCCACAATTCAGATGTCTTCTGTGCTATCAGACATTAACCCAAGTCCTTCTTCCAAGCATTGATAACCTGCTGTAACAGAGGAATTTGCTCATACTGAAACTTTGGTAGACATTCAGCAAATCACAAACAACAACAGCAGGAAAGTTGTCACTGAAACAGCAAAGGATGACACATTTTTCATGCTAACACCAGGTGATTCAGGTGTAGCTGTCTACAGTGACAGATAAAGACTTAAATGCTTCTGTGGTTCCATATCTGAGCAAAGGAAACACTGCAGAAATTTGAGGGAGGCTTATGAAATGGATTTAAAGAAGCAAGGTGACTGAAAACTGATTAATTCATTTGGGGGGTGTCAAACTATCTCTGCAGCAGAAGACAGAGAAGTGAGAAAGCTCACAGCCCTTCAATAAGTTCTGATAATGGAGTGTTTCTCAAGGTTTTATAGTAAATGTGAGGCTTTGAAATTAAAATTCACTGGGAATGATAACCATGTATAATATTCCAGCATATAACCTACAATTCAATATAGACTTTCTTTCACAAAATTTTGTTACAAAGTTTCCATGGGGAATTCATAATGACAACTTAAAAAAAAAAAAAATGTTTCACACAGAAATATCTTGTTCAGGAAGCCTGATACAAATGATGAAATGAGAAGCACACAACAGCTGTCTGTAAGGGAGAGGGAATGTTAAAATACATTGTTTAAAATACAGGTGCTTGCTGCTGTCTCTTCATCCACCACATTATCCATCTGCTTTCTGTTTGAGAGCATGCACAAGAATACCCAATGTAGAAATCCATCTAGCTCATTTTTGGAGACTCCTGGCGTGAGATTTCTTTCACTGTTTCAGCTGAGAGATTCAAGGCTTGTGTATACGTTACTCAGTAGCAAAATGCTTCTTTATTCCCAAGGCTTCAGAAGCAGCATAACTGATGAGGACAGCACTGCATATTTATGTACAGAGGAATAATTGCATTCACTCTAGAGCCATCAAGGCTGTAATTCACATGAGGGTTTCCGGCTTATTCCATAAATCATGGTAATATTGGCTGCATTGTTTATTATTGCCAGGAAAGCTTCACAAACACATGTAGCTTTGCACAGCAGCTGCTGCAGACTCACCCACTGCAGAAGCTGCTTGTGCAAAGTCCCAGCAACCACGGGCGGTACACACTCACCTGCCAGGCACTCGCATGTGGCCAACAACAGCTGACAAAATGCACTTCAAGGCTCAGTCACTGGCTGCTGCTTAAAAAAAGCTGTTGCTACACATGGGACAACACGCAGGTTGGTGAGGATCACTGAAATCACAGGTTACAAGCTGGAACACCATAAAGGTGCCCAAAGAGGACACGCTGGCTCCTCCAACAGCCCAAAGAAGCTCTGTATTCCCCTTTCAGATATGCGAACAGGGGCACACAATTCCTTACGCAATAGAAAAAGGAAGACTATCAAAAACTCCCATCAGTACTTTTCAACTGGTTCATCACTTTTCCCACATGCTAGACATAGATTCAAGATCTCTAGCTGTACAATGCAGTTTCTTTGTGTAACTTCCCCATCTGTGCCTCCTTCTTCCAACATGCCACAGGAGTCTTTTGGCTGATGGACTGCAAGCGTTCTGCATCCTACCTCACCACATGTGCTCTCTAGCTCACCAGTATTTCACAAAAACAGTTAACTCACTAGATTTTATGGTTTTCAGGCCTGCACAGCCTTGCATTTGTCCACACACAACAGTTTAGATGTGGGCACAATAACGCGGCGCTGACCGTCCCTGTGTTTGCACATCTCCTGGCAAGCAGCACGCCATGCGCCTGGTCGTACAACATCAGTCTTCACTTGCCCTTTCAGCTCACTGCCTTTTTCTCCTCAGTGAGATAAATTGTATCAGTTAAAGGACAGGGAGAGACAAGGCCTCCATCAAAAGGGGGAAGAGGCAGGACAAGACAGCAAGAACAGCACTTGTATGCACATCGGACAGAGAGAGCTCAGACATTTGCATGGTAGGTTTTACAAACATCTTTTGTTGTCTGTAGGTAAACCTGCAAGCTTACCTCTCCCCATGGTACAGCATAATAATATAAAACCAACCTGATGAAGGGATGATAGAACTTAAGACGAAAGATTTTTTCCTTAAGTCACATAAGTTGAGAAGTAGCTCAGACAGATGCAACATGGCTTATCTGCAGTCAGCTCCTGTAGGCTAAGCATGCAGGCACAGTTTTTCCACTTCCCCCAGTGCCTTCTAAATTTTGAGACTATAAATGTTTACAATGGAACACAGTATCTCCTGTGGCACAGGGCTGTGTATTCAGCTGCTGAGCACCACTTCTCTGCGGCTATCAATCATCAGGCTATATTGAGCCAGGCTACCACCAACGGCAGGCGTCTGGGAGAAAATGAGAAGCAGAGACTGATTTCACACCCCAGCGAAATGAACGACTTTGAGACAGACCACGAAGCTAATGATCACTGATAAAGCCTGGCAAAAAGTGAACAACTTGATAATGAGACAGTTTGGCAGAATCTGCCAGTATTTTCTGAGGTCTGAGCTGTGCTCACGTGGCGTAAATCATTCCTGCCCGAGTAGTCTCTCACTCAATTAGCCATTTTGCAGGAACAAGGAGTCGCTGCAGAATGTATGCCGCAGCCAGAATGTGCAACTCCATCTGCAGAAGCTTCAAAAATAGGCTCATATAAGGCGAGAGACGCAGAAAGAGCAAAACAAACTCCTCTCTCTTCTGCAGATAGGCTCACCTGGGAAGGTGGACTCCCAAAGCCCTCAGTCTAAATTGCCCACCTAAATCAACACGCTGCCTTCTGCAACACACGGGTAATAGTGCTCACCTCCTTCAGCAGTGACAGATGATGTATCACAGTACCTCCATGTCTAAATATATGCTTACCCATGAATACTGAATCAGTGGTTACAGGCAAAATGGAGATGGGTTTTATAGCCATATTTCTGCCGTCACAGGCCATTCAGGAAAATACAAAATAGAACTCTGCTTTGCCCTGATTCAGCTACTCAGCAAAGGCAGGCTGTGTGTATGGGAAGGGAGAACACCACCGCAGTACAGGCTCTCCCCAGTTCAAGTGTAGGTGCCTGCATATATTGAAGTCTGTCTCCCTCATACTAAACGAATGTCTAATTTTGATCGAGACAACACACTCTGTATAACAAACTCTGTAAGGTCAAGAGGCATTTGAATAGTTACCCAAAGTATACGGAAGGGTTTAGCACACATAGCAGAGACAGGTATGGTAATACTGGCACAACCAAACGTAACCAAAAAGCAAACTGAAAAGAGAGTGCTGTGCACAGAAAAATTAGTGTAAAAAAATTAGTATTACAGGTCAAAACCAGTACTGTTAGTAAACATCCTGTAGTGACAGAGTTACTTGAGCAAGGGTAGGTTTTAGCACTCTGGTTTGGCTAAAAAATCAGACGGGGAGAGGTGAAAACATTTATTTTGGGCACAACTAGACAAGAGGCCTTTATCACGCTTTCTTTGGAGCAAATCCTAGTAGATGAAAAAAACTACCCACAAACAAGAAATTGACTTGGTGTTTTCAGGGAGACTGGGCCTCATTTATCCTTCCTTTAGATGCAAGCATCAAAAAAATCACCATTAAATCCCTGGTCAGAATCCATGGCAACAGGCTGAGCCCTAAGGAGCACCATTCCCCCCCGCCTTGAGAAGCGAAGGGTGAGAGCAGCACACACGCGCAGCTTCTTAGGGAATACAAGGAAAGCTCTGAATAGTATTGTCCAAAACTAATCATATTTTTTCTCTACATACCTCACTCTTCAGGAAATTGAACGTACTTCAGGTAATTTCTTAATCCAAGAAAGAAGCTGCACATCCAAAGCCCATCCCATGCCCCACCAATTTTTTTGACTACTTGCTTTTGGTTCAGGCTCAGGACTCTGACAATATGAGCCACGCAGCTAACAGCTGCAGTGAACGCCCGCTTAGTCAAGTTCCAGTGAAGACAAACGTTACACAGGGACAGGTTTTAGACTGCACACTCAAACCCAACATGACCTGTTTAGGAAAAGTACCTAAAAGAAGAATAAGCTGTTTAGTCTTCGAGCTGTTAGTCTGAAGATCCAAACACTAAGGTTGCAGGCCCTTGACTGAGATATACCAATATGGAAAACTTGCATGTGATGTCTTTGGGAGCGCTACCAGCGCCTATCTGAGAAAAACACAGAACAGTGCACTCAAACACTGGCATGCTTTAGAAGCCTACAGCTCTCATTCTTACTTCTCCAGAATCAGTTCACGCAGAGATGTAAGCTGGGTTCTACTCAAAGCCTGTGGCTACCTTAAACATAACATTTAAAATGACTGTGTTACAGTGTCACCTGGAAAAAACAATATCCAAAATAAAGGAGTCTAGGAAGTTTCTGTGGGCTGTGTTTGTGGTGGCTTGCACTGACAGGTAGCTATGCTTCACCCTACCACTCTCCTCAAAAGGACAGTGACAGAAAATATGAGGAAGGCTCACGGGCTGAGAGAAGGAAAGAGGGGTCACTCACCGATTGCTGTCACAGGCAGAGCAGACTCAGCACAAGGTGATTACCCTGTCCATGGCAAAGGGGTTGGAACTAGATAATCTCTGAGGTCCCTTCCAACCCAAGCCAGTCCATGATTCTATGATTAATATATTGCCTATTACTAACAGACTCGAGCAGTGAGAATTAAAAGCAAACTACAAACACTTTTCTCCCTCATCTACCTTCTTCTATCCTCTCCCCCATACAGCACATGGGAACAGGGCATGGGGGCTGCCATCAGTCCCTAATGCTTCATCGCTGCCCCTGCTCCACATGAGGTCTCTCCCACGGGTGCTGTCCTTCCCCAGCTGATCCACGTGGGCTTCCCACAGGCTGCAGCTCCCCAAGCCCTGCTCCAACACGGCTCCATACCACTGGGCCCACCCTTCATGAGCTGCACCAGCACGGGGCCCCACAGGCAGCAGCTCCCGCCAAGTCCCTGCCCAACCACGTGCTCCTCCCCACAGGTTGCAGCCCCAGCCCAGGGCCTGCTCCTAACAGGCTCCCCATGGGCCGCAGCCTCCCTCAGGCCATGTCCACCTGCTGCACCGTGGGCTCCTCCATAGCTGCATGTGGAGATCTGTTCCGTGTGGTGCCCATGGGCTGCAGGGGGACAGCTTGCTCCACCGTGGGCCTCTCCTGGGCTGCAGGGAGCTTCTGCTCCATGCCTGGAGCACCTCCTGCCCTCCTGCTGCACTGACCTGGGTGCCTGTAGGGTTGCTTCTCTCAGTTTCTCCCTCTCTCTCTCCCTGCTGCTGTTGTGGCAGTAGTTCTTCCCTACCTTAACTCTGCTCTCCCAGAGCACAACCAGCATCACTCATGGCTCAGCTCTGGCCAGTGGCTGGTCTCTTTTGGAGCAGCCAGAGCTGGCTCTGACCTGCCATAGGGCAGCTGCTGGGCCCTGCTCAGAGGTGTACCCCTGCAGCTCCCCAGTACCCAAGTCCTACCACATAAGCCCAACACAATGTTATAGGAAAGCTGATGAGAAAAGTCCTTTTGAGTCTCATCTTTCTTTGGATTTCAGCTTTCAGATAAACGGGAAGAACATGGAAAGCCACGGTAACTTAACAGTCCTCTACTGTTAACTACAGGTATAATCCAGATCACCATGAACCAAACATACACCTTGCCAGGCCAATTTCCTCTTCTCAACATACAGAAGTTTTTTTTTTTTTTTTTTTAATACGTAACCACTGGCACTCACGGCACTTGCAAGAACATTTGTTTGCATGATACAACTCAGTTGATCACAGGACAGAGATAAGACGAAGCTGCAGCTTCTCCACAGATCCCTGCATTTCTACAGCTGCCAATACACCCAGGAGTCAGAGAAGCAGCTGTATGACTGTTTGCAAAGCTTTTTGTTCAGCTCCAGGATATCCACATTGTCCCTAAGATCTGAGGCATTCTCTTTGTCTCCATAATTTCCTATCCCTGTTCCAAGCCTTGCTTGGAACATTTTATTATCCCACGTGCCCAGGACCACAAGCTATTGCTACTCATTTAGATGAAAAAGGATTTCTGCTGAGAAGTTTACAAAGAGTTCCTCTCTCACAGCTATATCCTTTTTTAAAAAATTAGGTAGAACATGCAAAAATAATAGCCTGTCTCTGCCAAGAAGGAACTGCAAGGAAATACATACTTTTCTTCTGTGTTAAATTCTTTCAGCTGAATATATACAGTAAGATATTACTCTTCTGCCTGTTACTCCCCTGATGGGATCACAGACAGCTCAAACTCTTTAGTCAAGCCTAAAGAAATCACCCAGTTATGACAACTGCTGCATTCGTTCAGTGTCCCAGTTTTTTTAAAAAAATAGAGGAGAGGGGAGAAGGAAGCATCCTTTTTGGTTCTATTTACAGCTGCGAGGACCTCAGCACAATACCTTCTTTGTTTCCATGTCCCACAAGGAAAAAGCAGCCATGTCTACATTATTCTTGACAGATCTGGGGTGGACAGTCTCTTCAAGAACATACGTCACCTACAGCATTCTAAATATTTTCCTAATGTTTTTCTTCAAACTGCATTTACAACAGCCTTGTGTATTGTGGTGCATTTCAGCTGTGGGTTGTTGAGGGTTTTTCTTCTTTATTATCACATCACTCTTTTGTCCTTTATTGTAGCTTCTTGCTTTTAATACAGAAACTTATGGACCTTGCATCCATTTATTTCCAGATCAAACAGAAAAGCAGTCAGAGGTGGCTCGTCCACAGAGCTGGAAGTAATTTTTCAGGTACCAGAGAAAAAGTTTACTTTTCTCATTGTACATGTAACCTTAGAGGTAGTTAGAGGCAAGATTAGCATACACTTTGCCAGCCACCCCACTCTAAAACTCAGAGATGTAATACAATTATGTGCCGTGAAAACGATGAAAGAAGGTGATCTCGGGTTTCACTTCCCTTCTCTTTTGCACGCATGCAAGAAGAATTATTCAGTCGTGGAGGAGAACTCTTATTCTCTCAAAGTGTTTCATTTTCCATCACACTGGAACTTCAAGGAGTTTAACTCTCATTAAAACCTGCCAGTTCAGCTGGATTAATCCCCACAACACAGAGCTGTCAACAGTGGCCCAGTTCTGAAGTTGAGAAGCGCTCACCACTGGCCATCTTCTCCATAAGTGGCAGGTAAATTCCTGCCTGGGGGAAGGAAGAAGCAGGCTCTCTTCAGAGACACACAGAGAAAGGACAAAAGGCAAGAGGCACAAGCTGAAGTAAGGAACATTCTGTTTAGACAATAGGAAAAATGTTTTTTCATGCAGTCCTCCAACGATGTGAAAGATGCCCCCAGAGACTGTGTGACCTCTGTCTCTGGGGAGGTTCAAAACTCATCTGGCACGGCCCTGAGCAACCTGACTGAATGCTGGAGGTAGTCCTGCTTTATAAATGAGATGGGACTAGATAATTTCCCAGTATATCTTCCAACCCAAATTTATTTTATGGTTCTGCAATTCTATTAAAAGAAATCTCCTTCCTTACACCTTAATTTTACCCAAGAACTGCTGAATATCATACTTCAAAATTTTACACTGCAGCGAAAGACTAGTTTAATTTGACCATTTTTGCTAGGCATTTGTTCCATAGTTGTCCTCTTTTGTTATGTATTCCCTTTAGGAATGCTAAACACCTCTCTAATTTATTATTTCAATAATTAGAACTTTATTCTAGAAGGATGTCTCTCTAGAAATGCCTCTCCAGAGATATCTCCAATGTCTCTCTAAGTAACTGACATAACAGAGCATATACTGTCCTCTGAGGTACAGCTAGAACACTTCAAGGAATCTTCTCTTTTCTAGCAAGTACATTGCATACAGCTTCCAAATTGAAGTCCCAAGTTGGTCAATAGTAGGACAGGAACAGCATTCCCTGAGCGTCCACAAGCTTCACCACCTCCACACAGCAACAGTGCAGCACTAGAACCGACACAAAACTCACATGGATTTGCCTCCAGAGACCACTGATAACAGTCAGTACTTCTACTACATTTCCTCCCTTGGGACAGTTACATTAACAGATCTCTGTCTTGTCCCAGTGAGATTTATATTCTGGGGACTGGCAAATCTACATTCTAGATTGGCCATCCTTTCTCTTGTTAAAACCTACTAGAAGACCGTACCCCCTAGACTTACCATTTGCATCACCTCAACAGGGTGTCGAAAATATTCTTCTCCCCATCACGTTCACATGCTCCTTCACCACTCAGGGTCGAGGGCTACAAACTACACTGGAAACAATTTGTGACAGGAGGGTACGGCTGCTGCGCTGCGTAGCTCTAGGTACAGTAGGGAGGGAGCGCTCCCTCCCCACGGTAACACACACTTAGCAGGTGACACAACTGGAGAAACACAAAAGCAAACTAAGGAGAAAATAACTTCCAAATAGGCTTTTTTTTTTAAACTTGGAAAAGCTCTTCAAAGCTGGCACTGGCATAAATAAGGACCTCCAGCTTTTCAAAACGCATTTCAGTTGTGCATAAAACTAAAACCATAGGGAAGATTTAGAGCACAAAGGAGAAAGAATACAATACACAGGAAGCTGTACTAAGACATAGCTTCCCATTGATGTCAAAACAACAGCACAAAGGATCGTAACAAAGACTTACGGGGGGTGACCAAGAAAGTAACAGTCACCTTCATCAAAACTCTACTTAGAAAACTCCAGAAGACAGCTAGGCCTATTAAAATCAGACACTCAGGGAATGAAAACCCTTTAATTTACTTGCAAAAATACTTCCAGTACAGGAGCAGCAGATTTACAAATACCAAGGTACAAACCAAAGACCAGCTGTTCCTTCCAGATCCAAAGCTACCTTCCACTCCCTGACACGCTCTGTAGAACTTTTTAGATGTAAGGCATACTTTTAATTTAAAAAGTATGTTTTTCTGCAAAGGTTCATCATCTCCTACCTTCTGTTTTTATATAGATCTCTCTCCCATCCCAACTTACCATCAACCACAAGTCCAAGTAACAATCATAATCAGAAGTTGACTTTTTTAAACAGTCCTTTCCTGCGGACACAGCACAAAGCCACAAGCCATTTAAGGAGAAAAAAGGCATGTCGTTCCTCTAGAAGACCCTGAACCATCTGGAAATGTTTTGAGAAACTGAAAATACACATTCATACATAAAAGCAAATGACTGCACCCCCTTGGACAGGGAATCTCTGCTGAGGGCACAAACACGGTTCACTGGGCTGCTTAAGGGTGACACTTCACCTAAGAAAATGAGCCCAGCAGAAACCCAGACAACTGGGAAGTTCAGTGCAGATGCTCCTGCTTTCTCTCCATGCTGTTACTGAGCCTTATCCTACTCAGGTTTCATTTGGATTTTGAACAGGGGTCATCCCAGCCCTCAGCTTTCCTGTGTGTGTGACAGAGAATGCTGCCAGTCCCCAAGAAGCTACCAAGCAGCCTTTTGAATGCTTCATGCAGGCTGAGCACCAGTGCAGAAGATTAACAACAGAGCTCCAAATGAAGCCGCACTCTAGCTTGACGGCTGTAAATTGATACAAGTGCTTTATTTGTATAATCCCATGTAGTTACTAACAAACAACTGATCTGCTGACTTGCAAAGCTACAACAAAAAAGTGTCAAACTGAGACGGCATTTTTGTTTTCAGCTTTAACTTTGGATTTTCTGACTTTGCGTATCACAGCCTTGTTGTTGCATGCAGACTCTTTCTGCATGGATTTCTCCTACAGATTCGATCAAAGTATTTCTCAGTGAAGAGTGGCCTGCCACAGACGAACTTTTTGTCATCACAAAACTACTTGAAAGTCTGCATTGGACTTGGTCCAGGATTTTGGCTACAGGAAACAGAATGAAAGCAGCAAGTGACTTCACTTTCCTGTTCCACAGCTAGCATTCTTACACAGGTTGTGGAAGACTTGAATTTCATTTCTTCTTCTGTTCAAAAATTAAAATAATAAGACATGAACTTCTTGTTCAACAAAGTACAACAACGGGAGAGTAGGGAAAAACTGCCCCTGCCGATAATGGGGGAAGGGGAATACTCTGCGAACGTCTGCAAATGGTATGACGTCCCCATAAACATGATGCACAACAGCAATAAAGTCACACCAATACAACATGGAAAGGACAGTTACAGCAGCACCGAGTGGTCAATCACACACCTGGCCTGGCAATTTCATTACTGCAATGGGTCATTATTACAGCAGGACATTTTAGCTCACAGAAGATATTTCAAGGGAAAAAGACGACTGCAGGACAAGGTACGTTACTAATGCAGTAATTACATCCCACAGCTCTATTTCACCAAAAGGAAAAGACAATAACATATCATAAGCCAGAATGACACCTAAACCTTTGTTCTGAATCACACTGAGCCTTCTGACATATTATTACAGGCAGTCTTTTGTTTCTCCTAATTCCCTGTCACAAAATTTGACTCTACCTAATGAATGCACCTACGCAGACAATGAGGCCTTTATTTGCCTGGAAAGAAAACTGTTTTCCTGTGATCTTTTGCATGTACACACAGCTTAGACAACTCATTGCCCACTTACCAATCTGTTTGCTATTCCCCCAGTCTATTCCCCTCTGTTACTCTTCATGACAGCACTCCAACGTGCAAAAGAAATAGAATTTCAGAAGCAGGTACCTAGCCACATACCACAAATGGGAAAAGGGTTGCAGTGTGCTGACAAGCATCCCAGCTGACAGCAGCTATAAACTTCCAGATGTGAGACACCAATTCCCCTTTGAACTAGCCACACGTTGTTTCAGCACCTACCTATATCGCTACTTACAGCGCCAGCAGCTATTACACAACACAGGGGTGTTTCATGCCTTTAAAATCTGTAGAGGTTGTTTCTGACACTGCAGGCTGTACAAGGAATACAGAGATAACAACAGGGAAACAGGAACACCCTGGTACACCGGATGTCCGCATGGCATCCGCGTCTGGATGCCAACTGTAATCTCCCTCACCTCTGTAATGAGTGTTTCAGGATCAGGCTCCACATCCTACACACAGCTGAAGCCAGAGGCTCTCTAACAAAGTGCCAGACCCCTGTGCACACATCAGTGGAGACAGGACTCAGCTTGAAACAACGTAAAAGAAATCACACCTAGGAAGGGCTTCATTCTGCCATACCTGGTGCCTGTAAGTATTCCTCCATCACAGGCACGAGAGTGTGCAGCAATAAAACTGATTCAAGAAATGACAACAAAACGCTCTGTTTTCATCCTTTTAAAAAATCCACATAAATTGTCAGCAAATATACCACCTTTGGCATTGCTATTTATTCCCCTTTAGTGGAATTTTTCAGTTGCAATATGTAAATCAACTTACTTTTAAGTATATTAACCAAAATTGCAGACGGCCTATAAAAGCATCAGTTGAAGCAACACGCATCTTTTAATTAACTGCTGTATCACAAAGCAAAAGGCTGCTATCACTTTGCAGAAGTCAAAACACATTCCTGCAGGGCAGAAATCAACCTCAGAGTATATGAGATAACTGCTTTCAAATGGTTTTATGTTTCTAAGACAGTTAGACGAGCCTTCAATTAAAATTCCTTCAGAAAAGCCTCTGTGCTATCCCTGAGTACACACCAAAGGACTGTCTCTCGTCTAATTGATGCGGGGGTGACTTGTTAATCATGCCTTTAGCATATGCTGGCGATGAAACACAAACAAACACTACAGTTAATCTCACTTTGTACCTAAAGATGGCAAAGTTTTCCTGCCACAAAAACAACCCCTTCAGCCCTATTCATGATTTTATACCACTGGGCTGCAAAATGATCCTTGGTTTTTGCTTTTTGTCTGTTTGGTTTTGTTTGCTTTAGGTGGATTTGGTTTCCAAACAAACAAATTACTGAACACTAGGTACATACTGCTGGAAAACAAGAAACTTGGAGTGACTCGGATCTTACTGTAAAGCTGATGGACAAACAGATGCGTATGGCAGCAAATAATTGTGAAAAGAATCACGCACGTTCACCTCTCCAAGGACCAGTATGTACCTGTTAACTAAGAAGCATCTGATATGAAACATCATAGCAAGGAAAGGAGACAGGCATAGTTGCAGTCATCTTATCTTTTTTCCTACATTAAACAGATTAAATTAGTTATACCTAATTTGCAGTGCTTTATCTTGAGCCATCAACTCCACAAACAGATGAGGCCAGCAGGCCCTTTATATGGGCTTCTTTGTTCCAGGCTGGCAAAGCAAAACAGTCATAAATCCAACTTAAGCACCAGTGGCTGCTTTATGCTGCCCAAGTGATAAAAATCACTTAGAGCTTATCAGTCAACATGCACCTCAATTTATTAGAGGGCACTTTATTCTAGTTGCTACATAAATGATTGGGAAACAACTCTTTTAGCTTGTTTCCTGCTGCACATCAGGTTCCTCTCTTGAAATTATTTTGTTCAATTGTTGTTGCAAAGTTTATGTCTAGATTTATATCTAGCTGAGAAGCCTTCAGAAAACTGTGGGGAAACTGCATTAAGCTGGATATCTTAATGATGTATAATTTATCTTGGAAAGAACTCACTGCTTAATAACTCTGAACACGACCCTTGCTTTATGTTGTAGCCATTGGAATAAGGCTCACCTTGGAAATTAGCTGAGTGAAAATCAGCTGTGAACTCACCTTGAAAATCAGCTGCCTGTTCATTGTGCTCAAATCTCTTGCTAAGGTAAACTAGGGTACAGCAGAGTGGAGTAATGACGGGTCAGCCAGCAAAGTCTGGCAATGCCCTTCCCTCCTGTAAGCAACAGATGTCACAGTGTAAGTTGAAGGGCACCTTACCAGAAGGGATCCTACAGCAGCAAGGCTCTAGAGAGAGACAAGGCTTAGGACAGAGCACGATCTCCAGGGAGATGTGGCTTTAGAGAAAAAAGGTGCATTAAGTGATCTGTTCTGGAAATGTACAAAAATGCCAATAATGGAACAAACCAGTCCATCAGTTATTAATCGAAAATGGACAACAAATACTCCAGACTCAGGTTTAAATACATTGAAACAAACAGGCAGCTCTCCCAGTAAGGAGATAAAGCCATGTTGCAATAGGAAATGGTTCTAAATCAATGCAAATGGAAGCATTGCTGTCACTTCTGTTGCTATTTTGCAAAGCCATCATGCAAAATTTCTAACTCAAGACAGATGAGGAGTGAACTCTTTTAAAATTCCACTTACATATGTTGGGCCAAGAAACTTCACAGAATCATAGAATGGTTTGGGTTGGAAGGCACCTTAAAGACCATCTAGTTCCAACCCCTCTGCCATGGGCGGGGACACCTCCCACCAGACCAGGTTGCTCAGAGCCCCATCCAGCCTGACCTTGAACACTGCCAGGGAGGGGGCAGCCACAGCCTCTCTGGGCAACCTGTGCCAGTGTCTCACCACCCTCACAGGAAAGAATTTCTTCCTCATATCTAGCCTAAGGCTAGATCCTAGGCCCTCCTCTGGACCCCCTCCAACAGTTCCACGTCCTTCTTGTGCTGGGGGCCACAGGGCTGGACTCAGTACTCCAGGCGGGGTCTCACGAGAGCAGACCAGAGGGGCAGGATTCCCTCCCTCACCCTGCTGGTCACGCTTCTCTTAATGCAGCCCAGGACGCGGTTGGCCTTCTGGGCTGTGAGCACACATTGTTGGCTCATGTTGAGTTTTTCATTTACCAACACCCCCAAATCCTTCTCTGCAGAGCTGCTCTCCAACCATTCTCCACCCAACCTGCATTTGTGCTTGGGATTGCCCTGACCCAGGTGCAGGACCTTGCACTTGGCCTTGTTGAACTTCATGAGGTTGGCACGGGCCCACCTATCCAGCCTCTCCAGGTCCCTCTGGATGACATCCCTTCCCTCTAGCATGTCAGCTGCACCACACAGCTTGGTGTCGTCTGTGAACTCGCTGAGGGTGCACTCGATCCCACAGTCCATGTCGCCAAAGACGTTGAACAGCACTGGTCCCAGTACCAATCCCTGAGGGACGCCACTCGTCACCGGTCACTCGTGGACCACGGCTCTCTGGGTGCCACCATCCAGCCAGTTCCTTATCCAGCCAGTGGTCCCTCCATCAGACCAGGGCTTTTCCAATGTAGCGACCAGGATGTCATGCGGGACAGTGTCAAACGCTTTGCACAAGTCCAGACAGAGGATGCCAGTTGCTCTTCCCTTAGCCACTGATGCTGTTACTCCATCAGAAAAGGGCACCAAGTTTCTCAGGCACGATTTGCCTTTGGTGAAGCCATGCTGGTTGCCACCAATCACCTCATCTTCATTTTCCGGGTGCCATAGTAGAGCCTTCAGGAGGATCTGTTCCGTGATCTTGCCAGGCACAGAGGTGAGACTGACTGGCCTGTAGTTTGCCGGATCTTCCTTTTTTCCCTTTTTGAAAATGGGGGGGATGTTTCCCCTTTTCCAGTCAGCGGGAACTTCACCAGACTGCCATGACCTTGGCAACTTCATCCGCTGGTTCCCTCAGGACCCGCGGATGGATCCCGTCAGGTGTCATGGACTTGGGCACCTCCAGGTTCTTTAGATGGTCTCAAACCTGATCTTCGCTTACAGTGGGTGGACCTTCCTTCTCCCAGCTCCCGCCTTTGCTTTCTGCAACTTGGGCGGTGTGGTTAGAGCCCCTGCCTATGAAGACTGAGGCAAACAAGTCACAGAGCACCTCAGCTTTCTGCATATTGCTCGTGACCAGGACTCCAGCCTCCTTCCAGAGGGGACCCGCATCTTCCCTAGCCTTCCTCTGATTGTTGATGTACCTGTAGAAATTCTTATCTCCCTTTATGTCCCTGGCTAGACTTTATTCTAGCTGGGCTTTGGCTTTCCTCACCTGATTCCTGGCTGCCCAGACAACTTTTTTGTATTCCTCCCAGCTAGTCTGTTCTTGTTTCTACTCCCATTAGAATTTCTTTTTACAGCCAAGTAAGCCAGGAGCCTCTTGTTCGTTCGTGGAAGCCTCTTGGCATTCTTGCCTGCCTTCCTCTTTCTTGGGATGCAGAGCTCCTGGGCTTGAAGGAGATGGCCCTTTAATATTGATCAGCTCTCGTGAGCCCTTCTTCCCTCCAGGGCTTTGTCCCATGACACTCTGCTAAGCAGATCCCTGAAGAGGCCGCTTTTGCAAAATCTAACAAGAACGGTAAGCATATACGGTAAAAAAAGCCCACTTTTCCATTATTAGATTATCAGTCAACTTCATAATTTGATACAAGTCCATTTTGTTATGGAGTTCTGAATACAAATAGTTTTAACAAAACATTACCAAAGGCACATTTCAGTATATTGTCTCTGTTCACTTATGAACTGAAACTACTGTGCCTCAGAAGTTCAGAAACCTTCAAATATTGTCCAAAAAATGATTTTTAAATTTGTAATGGAAAATGCAAACAAGAAATTTAATTAGTGTTTATATTTACTTAGGAATATTCCACCTCATTTACTTGTGCAAATTAAGATATTTTTCCCATATTTCAGAGATCTGCCTTGACACAAACATCCTTATAAATATTTCAGAATGTAAAAAGCCACTAGCTATAAAATATGTGAATATCATTCTAAAAATGGCTTTACATTTAAAGCTCAGAATACTGGATCTTTTACCCCAGTTCTAGAGAAAAACTCAATTTAGAAGTTAATTAGGAGCCATATTCACCTAAAATAGCTGAACAACATGCAAACAGCTATGCTGCCTGCTTCAACATTGCTGCCATAGAGTGCTGCAAAAACACCAGCATTCACCCTGCTGTACAGCCTCTATAAATAGGGAAAATTAGATATATACAGCTTTGAATAACTATGACACCTTTCATATATTTTTTAGATCACAAAAAATATCCAGATATTTTTAAGAACAAGATCAATAAAAGCAAAATTCTCAAACATTTTCTATCTCTGCCATAGCTAAAAATAATTCTCAGATATGAAGTGTGTTGAAAATCCACTGAGACAAATCAATATGGGTGACTCTAGAGCACAGCCAACTTCTCCGAGAAGCGGCACAGCTGCTGCCAGGGAGGGTCCCAATGCGAAGGCTGAGCAATCCTGGGAGAAGGCTTGAGCATCAGCAAGATGGAAAAGATACGGAGTCACTATCTCCATTTCACCTTTTCTCCCAGCAGAGCTCTGGTGAAAATTATATCTCTGGTTTGTGCAGCACTGGGAGAAGATCAGAGTGATTCAGCAGAAGAAATCGCCCTCTAAAATACTCCTTTCAGAAGTGAACACCCAGTGGATCAAAGTTACTTGTTTCTTGCCGGTGAAAAATGTAAACACCTGTGCAATCACTGCAGGCCTTAAAAATGTTGCCAAATCAACTATTTCATCCAGTGAGAAGCCTGGAGCACAAACAGATGCACTGGATACATGGTAACAGCCTGACCACAAGGAAAACAGCCAGACAGAGGCAGCATTACAGTCGGCTAAAATCTCTTCCCTCAGCTTCACAGCAGATTGGATCTCTCTATCAGCCGCTGAACAACAGCTTCTCAAACCGCGACGTTTATTGTGCTCTTTTCAGATGCATAAGCTTCCAGACAGTTTCCCGGTAAGAACTGAATGGCCAAATCATAAAAGGGTTTTAAAACACGGATAACTGCATAGCTTTCTTCTGACTTGGCGTGCCTGGTGAGATCTCAGGAATGTACGAACGTTTTTGCTTAGGTGCATTTACTGCACGAGTGGCGTGGCTTCCAGTGCAGGCCTTGTCAGCAGTGCCACACAGACAGTGCTTCACCAGGCTCACACTGGAGGGAACGCTTCTGACACGTTCAGTAATCTGAGGAACAGTCTTCATTTCTGTCTTTGCATGATCCTCCAAGCACAGACAGCGAGAGCCTTCTTTAAGTTACTTGCTCATGTCCAATTGGAATAGCAATTTCCCACCGAAAGCTGGTCAGTCAAGCCGACGTGGTGTGTCACTCTACCAATATCTACCCAACGCCGATCTATATCCTAACAGTGCACAAGTAACCACATATCCGCTGATCTATATCCCATCACTGCACCTCCTGCCTTTATCGACAGCTTCCAGGTGGTGAGCCGGAGCGTTAAGCACCCAAAGGCAGTCCCTAGCAGCCTGCCATTCATCACGCAAGGCCAGAGCATCTCCACAGACACGCTAGGACAGCTCTGCCTTCAGCGTGCAGGGGTCTCAAGGCAAACTGGGGCACTGAGACACCATTAAACTCGTTATTCTCCTCTGCAGCAGCAGCAATCCGCTTTCTAGGAGCCTTCAAAGAACAAACAGCAGAGCAGAGCTTTTCACTGGTGTTATCATTCATCACCAGATTATTTATTTATACAGGGCATAACAAGCGCAGACAAGAGTTTAAGAGAAGACAGAGACATTTAATGAATGGGAGACAGGCAGGTAACATCATCAAGGCCAATACGAACAGTATTTGCTGCTTTCTTCTGGTGTTTTCTTTTCCACGTAATCCTGTTACATGGTCATTTGAGAGGGGGTGGCAAATATGGGGGAAAAAGCAACCTTTACTTCTCTCTAATGGAATTCAGGGGAGGTTTAAGACTGCTTGAGCTCTGTATGCCTCCTGGCACTGCCTGCTTATGCACTTCTGGGGGCACTGTAATTTTTGTGCAAGCTGCAGTCTCTTCTCCCAAATCAGCCTACGTGTCATCTGGACATGACAGGAAATGCTGCTCATAGAGAAACATGGAACTGAGGAAGAAAATACAGATGACTGTCAGTATTGTGGCTATTCATCAAAGGCTCAGCGGCACACCTCCTGGTTCTGGCCATGTTTTTGCTTTCTTTCCCCACCCCCACCCCCTTCCTTCCCACTTACTGCTTCTGTGCGCAGAGAGACGCTTGCAACAGGGACCTGAATGAGGCAAGGTGGTTCAGCGCAAGCTTGCAAAAAAAGGTGTCCATGCTCAGAAGGCAGTTCCTGGTGAGACAGGGAAAGGGATATGGGGAAAAGAGTAAAGGAGGAGGAGTAGAGAACACCATTGCTGCAAGGCACAGGAAATGACACAGACAAGTGGAACAAGCTGTGATCAAAATGAAGGGCAAGCATGAAAATTTTGATTCGGTCTTTTGGCCAGAGTACAGCTTCTAGCTAGTTTAATAACATAGGAAAATAGAGACGGAATAGCTGGGACAGGAAATGCTTGGACCACAGTCAAGACACTTGATTGGAAAGGAAGAATGTAAACTTAAATATTTTATTCAGCATGTTGTAACCATTTGGGAAACACTGGGGATGAAGACAAATTTGACCACTTGCCTCAGCGGTGAATGCAGTGGTGGTGGCATAAAACAACAGCAACAAGGACATAACAGAGCTTGTGAGGAGAGATCGTGGCAACTGATTGGAGAAAACCTGGAGAAATGCTAAACACACATGGACACAGAATCCCAGAGCAAATGCTTGCCGAGTTGCCCTTCACAGTCTCCTTCTTCCACCGTACTTTGAACACCATGGGCCAAGACTTAGCTGAGGCCATCTCTTCTGATGGCAATCAGCACAAAAGCAGAGACAGAAGCTGTCTTAAAGTTCATGTAACTGTTAGGATTCTGTTTTCTTCATAGCAAGGAAACACTGCACAGGTTTTTATCAACAGCACACTAGTTCTTGCTTCTGGTATTTTCATATTTCACTGTTTCAATGACAGAATCTTTGGATTCGGCAAATTTTGCACATTTCTGCACTTTTTGCTGTTTCTCTCAAGATCCAGGCTTTGATATGAAAAAAATCCTTGTGTTTACACATATTTACATTACAAAGATCCTCAACAGTAAGAAGCACAGACTTTTTTTTTTTTTTTTGTACACTCTCTCATACAGATACCTGCCCCAAGACACTTAAAAAAATAGTAGTAAAAGAAGGAATGGTGTTACTCCCTAACTACTCACATCAATGACGTTGTAATGTCAAAGATCAGTAGAGGCTCTGTAACAGATGTTATGCTGAAACTTATCTGTCAGAGGGTCACCTTCACCATGGAAAAAGGTTTCACTTATACAGAGGAAGAGAAAAACATGGACCAACCAATACAGTTTCCTCTGAGAAAGTCTAGTCAAAATTTGCATTTCAGGCTTATCTGCACATTAACAACAGCAATTAATTATACATTCCAACGCNTTTCCTAGGGAGTACCGCCAAAAAAAAAAAAAAAAAGAAAGAAATTAAACTGAGCTTAAGAAAAGCCTTTCACAAACACTACAGACAGGATATATACTTCTTGTGCACAGTTGGTTCCATTTGGTATCTGCATCGTTCTGTTCAGTATTAAGCACATGTATGAAATAGAAAGATTCAGTTATCACAACACAAATCAGGCAGGCAAAATGACTTATTTTTCCTTTAAAAGCCTGGCTGTAAATAAGTGAGTTA